>PVJX010006999.1:0-74152 GCA_004027295.1 Dolichotis patagonum
TGTTTAGGAAAACCCACAGCACTCTCTTCCTCTCCAGCTGTCCTTTATATCTGGTCTCAGGTGGACCATCTACATTCAGTACCATGCTGGTTCAATTTAGCTGGTGTTTAAGTGGACCAATTTTTTATTTTAAATCAGTACTGGGGATCAAACTCACGATGGTGCTCTTGCAAGGCAAGTGCTTATGCCACTGAGCTAAATCCCCAGCCCAAGTGGACCAATTTTTAATCTAGCGCAGTCCACCCTGGTCAACTGGATAACTGTACACATTTCTTCAAACCATTGTCTCAAGTGGCAGAATTGTGAAAAGTTAGCATGTCTTGGTCTATTCATATTTACATTAATATAACAGTTACATGTATATGTAATTCTTATTACACTCATTTCTGCACCAAAAACAATATATTCAAAGTGTGACCGAAATTCAAGGTTGTGACACAATACTCTGATAAACCTAGATTACAAACATACAAATATATAAAAATTAAATTTTAAAATATATTACAATCACAGTCCTTGCTTCCCATTAACTTTAAACATGGCATAACACGACTACAAATCAGGGATCTCTGGCAGTTCAAACACATTCTTCTCTTTGGGTGGAAGACTTTAGTTCATCTTTCCACTGTCCTGTTCTTCTCAGAAACCACATTCCCTCTGTTCCATCCTTGCAACCCACAGTTCCACTAGAGCCTTCTCTCTAACAAAACCCTGACTCATACCAGGAGTCACAATGATTTTCCCGAGATCACAGAGTAAGCAGGAAGCTAAGCCACCACCTAGAGCCTGGTCACACAGACTCATCTCTGGGGCGGTGAGATGGCTTCCACAGAAGCCCGTGTCTAGCTTTAATGTACAGCACATTTAGGTGCCAATTCTCTGGCACCAGCTCTGCT
The DNA here is from genome assembly GCA_004027295.1 of Dolichotis patagonum. Classification (NCBI taxonomy): domain Eukaryota; kingdom Metazoa; phylum Chordata; class Mammalia; order Rodentia; family Caviidae; genus Dolichotis; species Dolichotis patagonum. The sequence continues at coordinate 897 of PVJX010006999.1, forward strand.
CCCTCCTTTCCTAGAAGAAATCTCTTCAGTTTCCTGAATCTCTGTTTACTTATTCACAAATAAGGGAAAGGAGGCTTGCAGTCAGCATTTCCAGTGTTAAACGCGATAACATGGGTCAGCTTTTTGGGATGCAGAAAATGCCCAACATGTTAATTCTCTTGAAATAATATGGGTTTAGGATTTTATGTACTTAGAAAAATTATTTTATAAACAAAGATGAAAATGAATTTATAAATATATTCAAAGAAATGAAGGAAAGCATGTGTAACAACTAAAGAACCTTATGACAAACATATTTCAACAAATAAAACTATATAAAGTAATGAATATAAAATTGTTGTTGAGCTTATAATATATAATTCTATAATTTGTATTGCAACAAATGAAGAAAACTAGGGAACAGAAATTAAAATACGTTATGGACAGGTTTCACATAGGTTTTTAGTTTATTTTTATTATGCCTTTGTGTAATGCATAATTTGTATAATGATTACATGCATTGTGAGGATTATGTACATATACATAATGTAATTTAATTATTTTTATTGTACTTTTACTCCCTTCTCTTCCCTTCTTTCCATCTCAAAACACCTTTCCTATGAACCAGAGAATTTTCTATTTCCTGTTGTCTGTTTTTCTTTTGCTCTTTAAATTACTTATATTTTGGTTTCTCATATACTTATATGATATTTAAGAATGCATCTGATTTATTTCACAATGTGTGCCCATTTTCTTACCATTGATTCAAATTTGTCCTTCTTTATTCCAGAGTAGTACTTCATTTTGTATAAATACCTTATTTTCTTTATCTACTCTGTCCATGTACTATATATATACTTATATATTTCAAAAATTTAGCTATTATAAACATGCTGCTATAAAGTATTATGTGTTTCACTGTATATTCGTGTTCCACTGTAACATGATGTCTTTAATGCTTTTGCAAAGATACCTAGAAGGGAAAGAGCTGAGGTGAATGGAATTTATAATTTTATCTTTCTAAGAACTCTCCATACTGATTTCCATAGTGGTTGTACTACTTTACATTCCTACCAACAGCGTAGAAGGGTGTTCTTTTCCCTAAACTATATTGTGCTGCTATTTACACTTATTCTGGTATACAGAAAATGGGCGAATCAAAGAGGAAAGGAAAAATAAATGGGGTAACTCAGTAAGAAGAGAGGTAGGTAAGATAAACATTAATAGATGAAAATAGAAGATCAGAATTTGTTGAAATATTTTTTATGGTTTCAGTAAAGGGCTAGTTCTGACAGTGGTTGACAGAGAATTTGTGGGTGTGAGAGGAGGAATAGAGACAGATGGAAGTGCAGTTAGAGACTGAAGGGACTGTGAGGTTATTACCTATTAATCTGTTCACAGTGAGTCATTTTGAAGAGTTTCTATACACAGTTTTTTAAGGGTCACTCTGGCCTGCCATTGCATTGTACTAGTTGTTAAACCACATGTTAATTTATGTTCTCCTTTGGACGTATACAGACACTTTACACAGAGATGCTGTAGATGAAAGAAAGGAGAGACATAAAGTGAGAAAGAGACAAGAAAAAAAAAGAGTGAAGAGTAAAGAAAACCAAAAAGTAAGAGAAGAAAAACCAAAGGACAGAGCAGGGTAAAGGGGGGAAAACTTAAAATATAAAATTAAAAAAATACTAATAAGCAAGAAACAGGAAAAACAAACAAATACCACAAGAATACTGAGAACAGATAAGCTTCCCACCGTTGCTATGGCATTAGCTCAGGGTCCACGTGGTCCCTTCTCATCTGAGTCACAGGTGCTGATCTCTGTCCCTGCTTTCACAGACCTCCACTCACTGTTAGGAGAACTCCAATCTCTGATCCAGACCCTTGGCACAGTCCCAGACTTCCCTACTCTCTGCAGTCCCTGGCAAGGGGGTGCTGGTGGCTGCCCTGTCAGACTCTGAACAAGCCTGGGCGTGCACCGAAGTCCCCACCAGCCAGTGCTCCCCTTGTATGTGGAATGAATGGGGGTATCTAATATTTTTTTCTGTGTAGAAGAAGCCTTTTCTCTCCCCACAGTTCTATGGCTAATAGATGCTGTTTGTTCACAGTGCTGTTCCTTTAAATATTCAGATGTGCACTGTTGTTGTCTCATACACCATCATCCAGTTTTCTGTTTTTGTGAAGCCCCGTGATTGCTCACATCTCACTCTCTGTGATCTTCTTCCTAGTGAAAAGGTCACAGTGACTGTAAATCTGTCCCATCAGGCAGGCCACCACTGAAGGACTGGTTCTTTCCCTCAGCTCCCAATATGATCCCAATGTGGCACGTACATTGGTCTTGTCCCGTGATCTAGGAGTGCTCTGGTTTCTGTGCACATCTCCCTAGACACTAGATTTTGAATCAGAACTTTTCTCTTTTCATTTACCTCCCCATTTCAGAGTTCATCTTTCTCTCCTGCCTCAGGGTATCTCCTTTGCTCTGGTGTCCAATTCAGATACTTTCACTACTACTATCACCCCCTGGTGTCCATGGTCGACTGTTTTCGAATATTATGATTTTGGTTTTTAGGAAACATGGATCTTATACTCTCTAATTATTTCTAGGTGTACACAATGTTGTTTAAATCTTTATCTCTAATCCCTGCTATTTCTCATGGAACAGAAAAGCTGCTTTGCACAGGTGATTTTTGGGAGATGAATGGGGGAAATACTGGCCATGTCTTCAGTGATTGCTTAACCTCTTTTATATATAATGTTCAGTGCAAAGACTATGATGGGTACAAAAAGATCTGAAATAAGGTCCTTGGCCTCAGAATCCTCCTAGGGAGCACATGATGAATTGCAGGTATAGGCATATCATCAAGAAAAGGTGAGTGTACCGAAGAGAAAGAGACTGATCCAACAGAAGCACAAGCCGTGGAAATTGTGCCATCTCGGTGGAAGTGTGGGCAGAAGTGAGTTTTCCAGTGGCCTCATCTGTCAAGTTTCTTGGCTTGTCTCTTCTGTGGCTATCTCCCTGGCACCAGCCTCTTGTTCCAAACTCAAGGCAAGCCCTCAGCATTCCAGTCCATGATAAATAAGCCTTCTCTGTGAGAGCCTTAGTGACAGATAAATCTGCCCACCCAAGGACATTTCCCAAGCAGGATGAGCTGTTTAAACGTCTTACCAGATTGCAGCTGGCACCCACCACATTGATTTTTCCCTCTCCTTATAATCATAATAAGATCTCAGCAATAAAGATGGATTTGTTAATTTCCATCCCCTTCTCACTTTCTCTTTTAATCACTGTCGAGCATAAATTAATTTCAGCTTAAGCGGCTTTCAACAAGATTCCATCATTGTCTAGGGCACATAAAGGTCAAAAAGCAGGAGCCTCTCAAAACACTCGTCAGCTGTTTGCTAGGAATAAACTTTAGTTATTGACACTTAATTATTCCTATTTTGTCCATGGCAAGCTGGAGTCAGGAAAGAGAGACAGAGAACCCAATTTGATCACCCATCTGCTCTATTGAGTATTACATTTTCTCCAGAGACTATGATAAAGTAGAATAAAGGTTAATGCCAGAATTGGTATCATTTGCACATTTTTCAGGGTTAATATGTGGAGACAGATTTCTACGTCACTGGGCCTGTGTATATCTCATTTTTGCTACATGTCAGCTGGAGTGGTAGGGGAAAATAGTTCAACTTCTGAATTTTTGCCTGCTGAAAAATGTCAGTGAATGGGTCCATCTGGCAGAATCATCGTATGGAGATGATGAGAAAGAGATTGTGAAGTATTAATTATTGACCTGTAATATCATAGATATCCTTAAAATAGAGCAATAGTTAGCAATATTTCCATTCTAAGTCTGCTGTATTTGTTAATTTATTTATTTGCTATGAGTCAGGGACTACAATAATGGGAAAAATTAGGAAAAGGTATAAAAAATTGAGATATACTTCTGTTTTCTTTGCCTGGATAGAGAAATTTAGTAATATATTGTGCAAATAAAGACTTTCTGAGGAAAGAGAGCTTTCCCTACTTGTTAGTGGGACATTGCAAGAAAGTTCAGTAAGGTTTAATTAACTCTCATTTCTGCTACGTACTAATTGGGTGTGATCTTGGTAAGTTAATTATGTATTGAGTCTTAGTTACTCCAATCATGTAATAGAAAATCCCCTCCCACATTTGGTTGTTGCCAGTGATCAAAGGGTATGATATATGAATAAATAAATATGTTGAATTTAGAAATTCTAGTCATAGATTGTTTTTTATATATCTATAGATCAGTAAGCAAAATGAGGAAAATATTAAGACATAATATATATTGCATGTGCTAGGGACTTTAAGTGTAAAGATTTATATTTCTCTAGATTTCACTATAACTGCACCATGAGATTAGCAATATCATATACAAGTTGTCATGGTTTATGTCGGTGGCCCCCAGGCCTCATGTATTTACATTGTGCATTTGTGATTGTTTCATTGTCTAGTGCTTGGATTGGTGATGTCAGTGCTACACCCTCCTAGGGGTGGAGCCAGGATGTGATGTAATGGCAGGAAGAAGGGGTGTTTTTATCTCTTGCCAGTTTCTGCTTTGCTGTTTGCAGCTGCCATGAACTGTGGACCCACCATGCCACCCTGCCTTGGAGCCAACTAAATATGGACTGAAACCTCCCAAAACAAAAATGTGCAAATGATACCAATTCTGATATTAAACTTTATTCTACTTTATCAAATAAGAAATAAACCTTTCCTTTCCCAACTTTGGGCATCAGGTATTTTGTCTCAGTGATGAATAAAAAGTAACTAAGACACAAGTATATATATATATGTATATGTATATATATATATATATATATATATATATACATATATACATATATATATACATATATATATATACACACACACACACTCTACATGCAAATAACAGAGGTTAGAAAAACCATTTAACTTATTCTTCACCACATATCCATAAATAGTGAAATCAGGATTGCTCATTCATGCAATCTGAATTCAGATTTTAAAATCTTAATGTTTTTTCTTCCCCCTTTGGTGAGGTCAAGAGAATGAGATGCTAGGCTACTTGTTCAGTTACTAAGAAAATGATGCATAATTACCATACTGGACTTTTGTTTCCTTAGACCACTTCTTTTATTTGTTCATTCTACTAATATTTACTGAATATTACCTCTCTTTTAAACACAAGTCTAGTCATTAAAGATAGAGCATGAAAGCAAACAGACACAGTCCTCTCTTCTCATGGAGAAGAGATATCCTGGTATCTGGCTAATGGTTAGGAAATACAGTAGTAAAATTATAATAAAACAATGATGTATGATGTAAGTGATGATAAATACAAAATCTCAAACTTACAGGGGCCGGTGATAATAGCAATGCAACATTCTCAAATTCTAAGCAGACTTCTAATAGCTTCAGGTTAGGGCTTGCGTGATAACCCTGAGTTGCCTAGAAGGAAATACTGCTTAGGAAATCACTTGCTGGATTTTTGAATCCGTCCTGTCTAACATTGAACCTAGCAATTTTACTGCTGGCTATAAGGCTTTTCATCCAATTTCAGCATTTAATTAAATTAAATCAACACAAATAAGAGAACTTTTTTCATCTATCTGTCAAAAGACATACATTGTGCCTTTGACTCTAAATTAATGTGTCCAGTATCTTTCAAAGACCTATTTAAATAAAGATGTGAGAGACGGAGAAATTTACTTTACAGATTGCATGGCTGTGAAGGTCCAAAGAAATTTGTTGTAAGTACTTCAAAAAGAAAAATTTGACTAGTATTTTGGTGCCTTGGTGGGGAGGGAATTTTGTGTTTGAACTTGGGGTGCTTTTGTTGAACTGGAACCTACAAGATAATTCATTTATGTTTTAACAGAATAATTATATTTGACTAAATAAATCCCAAATTGTATCCCAGCTATTAAAAGAGAATTTGAGTGATGGCTATCTTCTGCTTTCCTTAAATGGCAAGTACTGGTAAAGAGTATTTTAGAATTTTAAAACTGTGTTTGCATTCATTATATTATCCTATTGATAGACATATATGGTGCTTCTACATTAGACTATAATTTGAAAATTGCAATATTGAAAATATTTATATGTTGTTGGTTGCTTGTTTTTTTATCTCCACTTTGCCAATAAATATTGAAAATAAAATTGAGATTATGGGATTTTTCCCCCAAAAGATGATCTATTGAACATCATTCACTGTACTAAGCCAATACAGGGGCTAAAGAGTATATCTAGAGGGGATTTGCTTCACGTCTTCTAATCCAGACTCAGCCAGAAAATTTCACACAACATTTATTGAGAAGCTACCATGTCACAAATGCTATGTAGAATATCAGGGATACAATTTTGACCAATTTGGAGGAACACTCCCATTTCTCTTGGATCTTATGTTTATTGTGGTAAGCAATTAGATAAATGTTCTAGCCATTATTTAATTGCATTTCTTAAAAGTGTCATCAAGTACAAGCTTATGTTTTAATACAATAGGGGCTTTGATTATTGATAAGATTTAACTTTGACAAAGTTCTGGAAATCTTTAAGTAGTTTAAGAGTTATTGCATTAAGAAATAATACCATGTTAAGGAGATACTGTATAACTCAGCAAAATCTAAACCTTCTTGAATCTTCCTTTTAGCTTCTGCAAGAAGCTTTTATAAACAATAATGATTCATTTTTTGTAGCTATAGAAACCAGAAGTTTAAGTTCAAGACACTTGAACTTAAGGTGCAGATCAGTGAGCAGACTCTCTATATGATTTATAGGCAATATTTTCTAGCAGGGTTTTCACTCAGTAAAAGGATAACCAAGTTATCTCAGGCCTCTTTTTACCAGGATACTAATTCCAGGAGGATTCCTTGCTCATGAGCTAGGTACTGCCCCAAGGCACCACTTCCTGTCCACCATTTTGTTGGGTTAGTATTTCAATTTATGAATTGTGGAGGAACTCAAACATTCATATTGTAGCAGGTCAAAAATATGTAGTTAAGATTTTTTTGTAATTAAGATGATTTTAAAAATTTTGTACTGATTCTTATTTATGTATCTAGCCCATCAAAATAAGAAGACATTCAAGATATTGTTAAGGTTTTTAAAAGGTAATAATGATAATGATTCAGTTAATCATATGGAAATCTAAAAACATGCAGTCTATATTAGAAAGGAGAAGCTACAAACATATTCTTCTACTACTGAATTCAATGTTAATAATGTTATTTCAGATGAAACAATTATACTATTTCTATTTTCTTCCTTTTGGTTTGCTATGTTGTTTGTACTATGTTGTTCATTAATAAACTGATTTGGTTGTGAAATTAACAAGCAAAACTTTAGCAAGAATATGTCTAAACCTATGCTTGAGTAATGTTATAATGAAACTAATTGAAATCTTCACGGGGGTCCACAGAAATATTGTTTACTCTTTAAATGGAAACTATGTTTTCCCTTAATATACAGTAGATGAAGAAATTCCCTGGACTATTTTTGGCTGACAATAGAGCAATTATGACATCTGTACAGATGATCCCCTTTTTTTCTGACAGTTCTACTTTATGATTGTGTGAATACACATTTAGTAGAAGCCATGCTTTGAAGCTGATCTTTTCCTCGGACAGCAGTAATTACTGTAATACTCCTTCAGCTTGCTTTGCACTACCAGTGAGTTGCAGCAATAATTCAGCCACCCGTATGACCATGAGCGCAAGCAACTGAGATTCTACAGTGTGCTGTATTGTTAAGTCTCATTTCTTTTAGTGGTAAATTAAGTAAATTTTCACTATATTAGACTTCTAATTTATGATGGCTTTCTCAGAATGTAACTTCATTGTAACTTGAAGCACATGTTAAAATATAGTATTTGCAGCTACTGGGAAGATCAATTGGTCTGGAAAAAGGAGACCAGAGAGAAGGAATTATATTATCTGGGGGAGACACAGTGATGGCCTGAATCAAGACAGTAGCAGTTGGAATGGAGAAAGAAATGGATTCTAAAGACATTTTGGTGCAATAATAAACTCTTGTTACTGGTAATGATGATGATCGTTTAACAGCCCAGAAGTTGTACCCCTGTGCCAAATTCTTCTAGGGTCTGTGGGATTTAGGCCAGAAATTAGTAAAAGAGCATTTTGTCAAGCTCATTGCCTTGTAGTAGTTATTCTCAATGGCTATTTGTTAATGTGATTTGATTACTTTGTGCAGAGTAGAACTCAATTAAAACCAACCCATAGCTTTAGAGAGCAAGAGATCTACACAGGCAACACAGCAAGGACAACTTTCAAAATCTTTCCACCTCAAACCCATAATCCAGGGCAAAAATCTTGATTTAGGAGAATATGGTTAGAAAGGAAGTATAGAGTAAGGGTAAATGAAAAGAAAATGACCAGCCAGAGTTTTATTTCTCCTAAGGCTATCAGGCCTGAGAGCAGCAGAGAGAGAGAGAGAAATCACCAAAGGGAAAGATCACTCAGATATGAAAGAGAAAGTGACAATGCCTGTTCATTACAATTCTATGGAAGGAAAGGATGAAAATTTGTAGATAATTAGCAGATTTCTCTATTTGCAGAAACTCCATTGAGCATAAATAAAGGATGGCCCTGCTATCCATGCATGTAGTTATCATCCACAAATGGAAAAATCTGCTCATCACCATTACAGAGGATTTTTCATGTCAAGTGCTTTGAAGCATTAACTAAAAGAAATCCACAGTGAGAAACAGAGACCCTGCTTCTCTATTCACTGCCCATGACTTTTACCTTAAATGATGTCCAATCAGAAGCAATATTGTCATCGCAATGTTGTAAACACAGTGGTAAAAGTGTCACCCATTTTGGCATGATATCTTCTGAACACCACATCCTCACTGCTACTTGCCAGGACCAAAGTAACCCCAAATTTAAAAAGTGATGCCTCATTAATTTAACTCTAAATTCAAATTTGGAAAATGCCATGTTCTTTTCCCGTCATACTTCAATCATGCCACATAGCGTAATCAAGTATTTACAGCCAGTGCTAATTCTGTGAGAGCTACACACTTTAGGTTTTGTTTCTATTCTTGCTGTGGCCATGAGTGACTCAAATGTGTATGAGTTTCTCAGTCTCTACTTCTAACCACATCAAAGTGACATCCTTTATATGAAACTATCTCAGGTATACCTGTACCTGTATGTATGAATCATCAGATTCTCCACACTGATAAAAATCACAAATTAATACATGTTCATTCTAATTTATTGTATCTTGTGTGCTGTGAAACCTAGCCTTTGTTTATCCTTTTCCTGGGCTATTTCAGGAAACTGGTAATAACTAGGCTCGAAGACTAAGGAAAGTGTTTCCGGTGGCCTAGCTCTTTCACACAGCTTTTGTTCCACTTGATTCTCGCAGAGGCTGGGTGACATAAAGGGTCTGCTAAGATTTATTCTAATTGAATCATGGAAGTATAGATGTCTTAAAGTTTTGCCAGTACTAGTGGCTTTTGATCAACCAACTGCATGACATAATAACAATTATAACTATTTGATGCCAGGCCACCCGGACGTTTTCCTGCTATTCCCTTTGTGTAAAGTTGTAAATGTGAATATTAATAATACCACAGATTTGAGAATCAAATTATCTTTTATCAAATAATTTCCAGCTTTGTTGCTGAGAAAATTCAAAAGGTTTTGTGGAGTTTCTGTTGTTTTTATGCAGTGAACAAATTAAATTAATGTATTTTTTGCAGTGTTGCTTTCCTTTTCTTAAAGTAAAATCTTTCATGGATTTATTTGAGAATACAAAGTAATTCTAGTGGAAAATTAAGATGACTTACTTAAAACAAATAAGGACCACTCAAAAACTTATAAACAGGTCTAGGATGTAACAATGACTTTATTATTCAGGGTAACACAGAAACAGTTATTACAAAACACACTGGCTTAAAAGAGTTACCCATTTCTCTCTCACAGAAAGCTTAGAGACTAACAGAATAGGGCTGCCACTGCGAACATACTGGACATGTGTGCAGTGTGTCTTCGTCTCTACATGGAGAAAACTCACATTGTAAATGTGTGTTTAGCATTAATTACATAACATTAGTAAAGTACTTTTTTGGTATCTGACACATAATAGCCACTTGTTACAAGCGCTGTGTTTAGTCTCTGTGTTTTTACTTGTAATAGTAGTGACAGTTGTTTTCTCTTTCTCCATTTTCTCCTCCTCTGTTTACTTTTCTGTTTGTCACTTCTTAAAACTCTACCAAAAATATACCTTCCTGAAAAAGATGTGTAGAATCTGGTGAGTGTGGTGATATACACCTGTAGCTCTAGTACTTGCGAGGTTCAGGCAGAAAGTTAGTTGATAGTTCAAAGTCCATTTGAGCTACATAGTAAGCTGAAAACTAAATAGAAGGACTTTGTCTCACCCCCATAAAAACTCAAAGCCAGATGAAGCATATAGTTTGAAATTCAACTTTCAACTGAGTTTCCCATCAGCAACAATCTCTACCACCATGCCACATAATAGGAAATAGCCAATGTCTTCAGTGCTTTAGTAATTTTAATACTCAATTAGTTAAACCCTACTATTTTTACTAAATTGTATACTGATTCTTTGGCATATAAACATTCAAGGTCAGTCAGGCACAAGTATAAAATGAGACATTTGTGTTGTTTGGCTTTTTCTCTGCAGTTAAAACTGCTTCCTCCCATCACTCCCTGCATAAGTATCCCCAATTCACTTATTTTCATGTTGAAACCCATCACAACAAAAGAAGATTTACAAACCAGTTTTAAGTCAGCATACTGTCTCTTGTTACATTTTTTGTTTATTTTTATTTTTAAATTTTTACTCTTTACTAGCACGAAGTTGTAGTTTGAAATGATTACATTTCTCTTGGGAAGTTGGTACATATATATAACACAGCTTAGTTCTTTTTCTCATCTCTTTCTCCTCTCCTTTCCAACCCACCCTCCATCTCTTGGTTCCCTTATTTATTGTGCAAGATATATTTTCTTATTTTTTATTATTTATCTTTTATTTTGCTCTTTATTTATATTTTGGTTTTCTCACGTTAAGATTAACCATGTGATTATAAACTTGTGTATCTGAATTATTTCACTTCAAATTATAGTCTCATACTACGTCTATTTTCCTATTAATAACTCATGTATATCCTTCATTTTGTAGAGTAGTACTCCATTGTGTTTACCTCATTTTCTTTATCCATTAATCTGTTGTTGGACCTAAAACCCACTTCCATGATTTACCTACAATGTACTCTTCTACAGGGATGTGAACGTAAACTAGTACAACCATTATGGAAATTTGTGTAGATTCCTCAAAAAACTAAAATATAATTCCGCTCATTTCATCTATTTCCCTATAGGTGTCTCCTCAAAAAAATAGTTTTATTTATTTTAATTTACTATTTATTATGTCTCTTTTTCTATTTTCAGTACCTTTAATTGAATGGTCAAATATATTCATATTTTCTAAGGTTCAAGTTTGATTTATCTCCTACCAAAGCTATGGGTAATCACCAAAATATTGGGTTTCAATAATTCAAAAATTGATACCTAGTTAAATTTTACTCAGGAATCTGTTACATTACTCTATTATAGTTCCATATCATGTGCCCACTGTCAATATTTCAAATCTTCCAGGTATATCTGCATATTCACAAGCTAGATTCTTCAGAGTTTTGAATGAGGCCCCTTTTGCCATTGAGATTATCTCAGCTCAGTTGTACTTTTCAACTGCTGCACTCAATTTGAGTCACGTTTTGTTCAGCCAAATGATTAACTAAGTAGTGTTTATTGAGTTGCTTGCCTCTCTTTGGTACAGTTATACAAATTTATGACACCAGATATTTAGTCATGCCTTCATGGTAGGTTAAATAAAATCACATATTTACTTCTTGCAATAATCAGTTACTAATTGTTAGTTACTGGTTTACTTTCTGCATACTCTCTGATCGCCTGAATTTATTTTTGTGTTTTGTTCTGGAAGTCAAACCTATGACCTTGCACATACTAGAGAAATGCTATACTCATGTTCTAACCTAATAACCTCTATGTAATTTCTATGTGACTGACCTAAGAGTTGGAGTTGGTTTTCATAAGAAACAGTGAGGTGAGGGAACAGTACCGTATGCAAGTAGGTCACAATCAGGAATCAGTGAGAAACTTTGTCACACATTAGATATTTATCTTCAATGTATCAGGCAATTTCTGTTTCTTGCTACATTCCTTGCACTTCAAAGAGTGCTTATCATGTGGTTAATTATCTATAAATATTTATTAAATGAACTAATGCATATAACAAAATGCAAAAGTGAAATAAGATATTGGTTTACACTTAAGTATACATTTTAAATTTGTACATTATCAAAAATATTTTCACACTGAAAAATTCTTCTAATCTGCGCAATAATGTTATGCAATAACAAAGCAAACAATGTTACAGTTTTGTACATTTTTTGATATTAAGATTCAAGACTAAAAATATTCCCCCAATTTAGGAATCTATTTAGAGTCAGAACAATGACTCAGATTTAGATTTCTCCATTTTTATTCTGGTGCCTTCTTTACTACCATCTGAACTGTGAGCTTTGTTAACTCAAAGCAAACCCAGAAGAGTTTCGTGGATTCCCTTTGCTACATTCCTTCTCTGGGGTTTCCTGGGCTACTGCTGAGCTTCCTCCAACCAAAGCGTCCTTAAGTGCTGAGAAACACAGCACTGCTGAGACTACCCATCAGCCAGTTGGCACATTTACAAATGAGCCACTGAATGGCAAATGTACAGATAACACTGGGATGAAATGAGCTCCTCTTATTGAATTTTTCTAACCAATATGGCACTGGTGCTCCCTCTTTGTGCCATCTCCTCCCTCTGCCTGGAGGCATGCTCTGCCTGTTCATCATTTTAATTAGACACTACACCTGGCACAAATGCTGAGTTGATTAACCTTAAAGGAACTGAATAGGTTTTCTGATAGTTAACTCGGGGCCCCTAACATATTATAATTCATGTTAACATGTGCTGTTGTGCAAACTCACAGCTTCTTCAGCATACTTTCCAAAGCCACCGTGCAGAGTAATAGCATCTACAGAGAGCTCTTTGCAAAGTATGCTTCCATAGTAATGCCACGAACCACAAGATTTAAAAGATGGATGGTGTGGACTCTGCAGATACCACTTTTTAATGGTTATAGCAATGCACCTTCTGTGTCATGAAGGGGTTCTAAGGGACACATCATTATGTTAAATTGTTATAAACGAAGGTGGCGCTGCTTCTTGGAGCCAGAAATTCATGCTGTGCTGACCATGATCTTTGAATAGTGTCTTATTTGCTCTAGGTCTCAAACTCCTCATATGCAAACATGTAGGTTGAAGATAATGTGAAGGTTTCTGTTCACTGTTAGTGTCCACAAGTGGTGCCCTAATATGCCTTTCTCCTGGGGGGGGGTCCTAAAGCAAGGGCACAGAGAGCATATTGTGTGTTCTTGCTGTTTCGTGTTGGTTAAGTGGATTCTTGCCTTCTAATGCTGACACCTTGGTTGTCAAATTTAATTCTTTCCAAATTCATATTTAAACACCAAAAGTTTGAGTGCTGAACATATTTTTCCTGTGTGTAATAATGTAAACTAAAACAACTGAGTCCAAAGTGCACACTTACAAATTCTTTTTTCTAGGACTTTAACAAATTTCACAATGATTTCTTTCTTTATCTCTATCGTGGTTCTCAGTTTTGTCCTCTTTGTTTTACGGCTGGTCTCCTTAACTTTCTTTGGAGAGCCAGTTACAATCGTTTACCCAAATGAAGTGAAACAGACAAAGAAACAGCAAACAACAATGGCTGTTTTAACACACTAACACAAGCACTGTTTCTTGGCCATATAGGTTTCTTTTAATGAGATTTTTGTTCGACTGTCAAATTTAGGAATGTGTAACAGATTTTTTTTCTTTTAAATTTTGCATTCAAGTAGTAGAAAGTTTGAGCTTCAAGCCATTCAGCCACTGAGTTGTCACTGTAATGTACCTTTTGCTGCTGAAGTAGGATGTCATAGAGAGGCCAAAGGCCCCTTTGGAGAAGGTCGCGCATAAAATACATTAACCAGCTCTACTACACTCTGCTCCTGTGTCTCAGGTCCCAGTGTTTACACCTGAGCAGAGCTAACACAAAAATGTCAAAAATACTTCCCTTTATTCATGAAAGCTCTCTCTTTTGTGTTGCTGTGGTGATAGTATTTTTTAATTTTGTTTTAATCCACACCGAACAATTATATATATTGATGAGGTGCAGTGTCATGTTTCAATACTTTGTATATTTATCACTCAGAATTATTAACAAATCCGTGCCCTCACATATTTATCGTTTCTCTGTGGTAAGAACATCAAAAAGCCTATAGCTTTTTAAAACTATTCAATAAAGTATAATTAATCATGGTCACCCTGCTGTGTAATAGAACTGCAGAAAATACTATTCTGTCTTAATTACAACTTGAATTTACTAATCCCGTCTCTCCTTCCCCACCTCTCCGCTCTGTAGTTTTTATTAACTATTGCTCTGATCTCACTTCTATATTTATCATATTAAGTTTAGATTCCATGTCTGAGTAAGATCATGTGACATTTGTCTTTCTGTGCCTAGCTTATTCTAGTTAATATATGTTGTCATCCATATTGCCTCAAATAACAAGAGTACATCCATTTTTGTGGATAAACAGTACTCTGTTCTGTGTTTATATCCCATGTTCTTTATCCGTTTATTCACTGATGGACACTTAGGTTGATTTTGTGTAGGCTTTGGAGTAGTGCTACCATAAACATATGAGTGCAGGTATATTATTTATATACTGATTTTATTTCCTTTAAGTACAGACTCATAGTGTGATTACTGAAGCATATGGCAGTTCTGTTTTTTCTTTAGGAAACTCTACACTGTTTTACTAATTTGCATCCCTGCCTACCATGTATGAGTTCCCTTCTCTCTGCATTTCTTGGTCTTTTTGTTGTCATTGTTGTTGTTGGTCAATCTTTTATTACTGCTTGAATTTCCTTGCTTGTTACTGGAGTGTTCAAAAATACTCTTTTTGTATTCTTGGTTTCTTGGTTTGGTTTTCATAATTCCTGTAAGTCAGTATTTTTCATTTGTTGTTGCTAATATTAATCATTCTTTTTGGGATAAGGTAATAAATTATTCTTATTTATCGGCACTTCTCTGATAAATAAGGATGTTGATTATTTTTTCATATTCTTATATACCACATGTATGTCTTCTTTTGAGAACTATTGAAGCACATATTTACATATTTCTAAATAATATTATTATTTTTCTATTGAATTGTCTGAGTTTCTGTTAAAAATGATAGGGCTACTAGGAGAAAACAGGGGAAATGCCCCGCGACATTGAGCTGGACATGGATCAGGTTGTAAAACCATAGGCAGCAAACACAAAACTAGATAAATGACATCACATACAACCTGCAAGCTTCTGCTTAGCAACTGAAAAATCAGAAGAGTGAAATTACAAACTATAGAGTGAGACAAAATATCCACAATTTATCTGACCAAGCTCCATTTTATTTGGGTAAAAAAAGGATACTTTTTATGGCATATCCAGTTTTTGAGCTCAGGATCTAGGATTTTACTTTGCTCTGTGGGTCACAATACTTGGTAAATTGGATTGTGAGCTTCATGTTAAGAGGGACTAAATTTAACTGATTTTTTTATTACTGATGCTAGCAACAATGGCATGTGCATTGCAGACATGAATTTCTTGAAATGGTATACCATTCCAGCAAAGCAAAGATCGTGAGGAGAATATTCTTATCTGAATAATATTTTCATCTTTCAAATGACATTATTTTACTGGCAAACTATCTCAACACATTTGGCCAAGTACTCCACTTATAAAGTGGGTTATTGGGTAGGAAAAATAATATCCAGGAGAGGCAGTCTGTCCCATTATTTAAACATAATTACTATGATACGTTGGTTCATGAAATTAATTCATTCCACAGTTCTATGGAAGATGACTATTTTCATGTTTGGTGTGGGAAATTTGGCCATGATCACCTGCATGGCTTGATAGCCAATACAGCATTCATGAGCGCAAATTTTTGTTGCATGCTTGTGTTTGCAAACCATATTGTCTGTGAACAGAAGCTTTGAACAGAAAGATTGTGAACCAATGCATTACTGTACTGGTATTAGAGCTACTTTTTATTGTTTACTTTTAAAAAAAATTTTAACTGCAGGACTTTGTGAAGTTACTTGTCTTCTCTGAAATTTATTTTTTCCTTACTATGCTATAACATTCAAATGAACTAATGTGTATAAAGTTTATGCCGCAGATTCTTACACACTCAGTACAAAGTAAACATTTATTATCAACCATTTAGTGTAATATAATGAGAGAACAAGAGGAGGAAAAATCCAGGAAAAAGTCTGTGAGATGCTGTCAATCAATTCTATAAATAAGTGGAAAATAGGAAAAAGGTTAAGTTCCTTGACCTTTCCTTAAATTGTAGAGAGAAGTAAGTCTTTTCAGAAATTCCTGGAAATAAAAATTTGTGTTCTGACACAATGATCTTATTTCTTATACCCTTGTCTGAGAATCAAAGGCAAGGTCTGGGAGGTAGGCCTGCGAGCATCTGTTTTTATCTCTTGAAATTTAAGGACTTCAAAAGTGGCCCATTTAAACAGAACCTCTCACCTCTAATCCCTGTCCATTTTTGTAGAAAGGTCAACGTCTCTTTGGGTCATGGCTCTCAGAAAATGGCGAAACATCGAGTTTCACAGAAAAGCCTCATAGATTGGTGCCTTCATTGTGCCTGATTTAATAAGCTTCATCTTTGAAGTGCACAGGATCTAGGATTTCTTAAGGCAAAACCATACTGCCGCTCCTGCTAAAGGAATGACCAGTTTGTCCTCAAATGCAGAACCTCGGCTTCATGGTCATCAGTTCAGGATGCCCTCCTGGGAAAGTGCTCTGTCCCTCCTGGGTCAAGTGGTCCAAAGTTCTTCAGAACAGGTCACATATTTCTGATTCTGCACTTTCCATTTGGCTGTGATCATCTGGCTACTTCCCTCATCTCTGATTGGATGATGTGACTGTTTAATTTTGGTTCAACAGTACCAAACACAAGACTTGATGCAGGTGGAATTGGCAGACTTTTAATTTTTTGAATAGTTAAGTGATTGAACCAACTAAACAATGAAACAAAGGCAATCCATTCAATTTTCAATAAAGGACAGTCAAGTTCATATGCAGACTCTGGTCCCAATTGTGTGGCCACTGCATGTTGGTAGACTCTATGACCTCTCGTATTATCATATGAAAAATGAGAGTAAAATCACAATGTACGTGAGTTACTATGATGTTCTTTCAATCCCCAAAATTTATTTTTCTCTACTATGCAACACATTTGCTTTCTTCATTATCTAAAAGGTGTTAAAAGGTTTTCTGTTGAGAAAGTGAGGACAAGCCCAACTCATCCTTTGCATTTTTTCCCATAAGGGTAAGTCTTATCCACTCTGACACAGCAGTATATTTCTGTCCCTACACTTGATTCCAGTTAGCAGTTTCCCCAGACCTCTCAGATTCAGTCACATGCACCACAAATCAACCACTTCCTTCGAGTTGGTGGCTCCCTCTCTGAGTTCTGGTTTCTTCTCTGAGTTCTTAATGAGTCACCGCAGATCCCTTGCTCTATGTTTTCCAGTTTTAAGAATTTTAATTATTAAAACCCTCTCTCATTTTGCTCTTGCTCTAGGAGAGATACTTCTATATTCCCTTTTAAAAGGTCTCTTTCTGACTGCCTTAAAAGGCCTCCAAGCCATGCCCTAAATGCAAAGCGGAACACTGGAGGTTGGACTGCCCTCTGAGGCCAGGGCACAAGGTTCAGATCCATCTTATCAGCTGGTCTATCAGAACTGAAGAGCATCAGGGCACTCGTCTCCTCCCTCTGGCCAGACTGTCATCTCTGCCTGTCATCACCACAGAGGAGCCCTGAGTAATCAAGACAAGAGGTACAAACCAGCTGATTGCTGCACATTGGCATATGTCTCTTCGTCCTTCTCAACTCTGGTCTTCCTTCCAGGCACTGTACCTCAATACAGTCACCAAAATATAGGTTGTTTAAACTGTTTGCTGGGATAATTTCTATTCACTCATTCCTTTTAGTTACACTTAAAAGCCTAACTCAATCTTAGAGAGATTTTATACTCTCTAAATGTTATAGTACATATATATATCCAAATTGAAAACTTATTAAAATGATGCTGAGATTGGTTTTGACAAATCTAGTACATATTATTCATATATAAAAATGTAAGAGTTTCACTTGTCAAAATGAAGTGTTAATCTGGTTCTCATAAGTTAATCAAATTTAGAGATAATTATAACTAAAGAGCTAAAAAAATTTATGACAATGTCAGACTCCATCAATAAAAGGACCCAAGAGTCAATGGGTTACAATTGTCATAATTTAGAAATAGTTTCTAAACTTAAGTGTCAGTACTATTACTCATGCTTTGATTATATATGCCTTTGTATACAAACATTGATTATATATTCGTTGATTAAAAATTGTTGTTAACTTAAGTTTCCAAAACCCAAGGTATCATACAGATGAAAACCAATAATATGCTAGATTCCTTTTAGATTCTTTTTACTGGGATCCACCAGATCTGGTCCAGAGAATTTTATGTGACATATATTAAGGCCTTAACTATACTCAAAGAGCCTTAAATGCAAACTGGTCTCTGTCCTAAATAAAATAAAATTAATGAGACAGGTCACTCACCAACATCAGATGGCATTAGACATTCTAACAGCAGTACTTATACAATTATAAAAACTGAATGCTGTGTATACATTACTGATTTTTATGCTAATGTCTCAATAGCCATTCAAGATATTAGACAACAAATTAATGACAGGTCAGATTATTCTTTTCCTCCTTGTGGGAAGCCATTACTAGCTTCTCTTGGTGGAAATCTTTGTCAAAGATACTCATAATTATCCTGTTGATTATATTATTTGGGCCATGTATGCCTAAATTTTTGCTTGACTTTTTCTCCTTCAGACTAAAGCTGTACAGCCAACCAAGATGAAACTGCCTGGTGTCTATCGAAGACCTTTAGATAGATCCTCTGTAAAATATCTCTGATTGCCGATGAACAACTATGCCCCTTTTCAGCCTGAAGAAGCCAGATCGGTCATCACCCATTTCTCCCTCAAGGCAGTTCAGGATACTTCTTCAGAGCGGGGAATGTTACAGGCAACTGAGCTAGTTAGAAATATTATAGACAGTCAGATAGGGGTAGGCCCTCAAAGAAGCCGGCACAGAGGACCACATGTCTATGACCTTGGAGGAGACACACCTCTTACTGTGGACCAGATGTCAGGAAAGAAGGCAAAACAAATGCAACCACACTCTTAAGTATAAACTTTAGGGATTAAATCTGGATCACCTTGAGAAGCCAAGAGTCACCATGGCAATCTCCTATAGGAGGAGTCACTGACCTCTAAGAATGCCCACTTTCTACGTGACTTGCCTACCCATTTGATCCCAGTTTAATCAATTTAACCTGAGCTATTAATCTTATTGGCTCAACATAGTGAATTTCCAGTTTTTCCCAGTTTAGACCCACCTCACCTCATTGTTTTACTCTATAAAAATCCCGAGAAAATACAGAATCTTTGGCGCCCTGCTCGTGACCCCTTCTGTCTCTCTCCCAGACAGAAGCTTCCTTTCTCTCAATAAATATTTCTGCTCTTAAAAAATGAATAAAATAAAAAGTCTCTTTCCCTCTTTTTAGTTCTTCATAATATAGTTCATTATGCTCATATTAAGTATTCCCTTTTTAAGTATCTAGTTTCTGCCTCCTGCTTGGACCATGACTGATATAACCACCTTGTAGGACTGTGAAATATGTGAATTATCATTGTCACAGTATAACATGCTGAATCCAATGCTTATTCTATAATGGTGACTTATTGAGTAGTGTTATCATTATTTATGTTTATTTTGTTTTACTATGGTAAAACACATATAGTATTAAATTTATCATTAACTTCTTTTGAGTGCACAATAAGTGTGTATATTATTATGTAACTATCAGTACTACCCATCTCAAAGAATTTTTTAAATTAAAAATTAAATTGTCTTCCCAATAAATAATAAATTTCTATTCTCCCCTCACCCTGACTCTGAATAACTGCTATTCTAGTATTATCTATGAATTTGACTGTAAGTGGAGAAATGTAATGTTTGCCCTTTTGTGCCTGTCTTACTTCAATGAACATTTTTCAAGGTTTATTTGTGTTTAAGCATGCTTTAGAAAATCCTTGCTTTTAAAGACTTTTAATATTTCCTTATATGTGTGTACTACTTTTTATTTATCATTAATGATAATGGACATTTATATTTTCCACATTAAGGCAATTATACATAATGATGCTATGAACATAGAAGTTGAAATTCTAGTTCTCAATTAGCTTGAATATACACTTGATATTATCACTTAACCTTGTATATGTAAAAACATTTTAAAACATTTATGGCTCCTTTTTCTCCCCACTGTAGAGACTCTGATGTCTTTGGTAGGTTGGCTCTGAAATTGATTTAATTAATTATTGTAGCTCCATTTGTCTTATTGATTTATGTAGAAAGTTGTTAAAAATTGGTTGTGTTGGTTTTCAAAGGTTACCATAACAAAACACTACAGACTGGGTGGCTTAAATAAGAAATATTTATCTTTCACGATTCTAGAGACTAAGATATCTAGGGTGAAGGCAATGAAAGAGTCAGTGCCTGCTGATGGCTCACTTTCTGGTCCACAGAGATCTGTCTTCTCACTGTGTCCTTATAAGATGAAATGGGAAAAGGAACTCTCTGGAGTCTCTGGTACCATGACAATAAGTCCATTCATATTGACTCTGCCCTCGTATGCTGATCCTCTTCCTAATGCCCCACCAATAAAGAGCTAAATGCCCTAATATTGTAGATTAGATTTTGAAATAAGAATTTGTGATAGGTAACATAAACATTCAGTCTAAAATATGATTATATTTAAAAATTCCGAATCATAGGGCAGTGATATATTAGATTTTCCAGGGACTCATACTGTATTCCTTACGATCTTTGTATTACCACTAGGAAAGCACACGAATTCTATTTTCTCTGTATCCTAATAAACACTTGTGAATTGCTAGTAAATAACCACCCTGATATGTATATCTGATAGTGAATTTATTAGCAGCATTTTTCTTAATGCACAACACTTTGAGGAAAATGCATCTCCTCTTTTAGAACTATATATGCATATTGTCATTGTAAAATTAGAATGGCTGAAAAAATGACAAGGGATGATTAACTGGGTGATATTCTCATTGTAATTTTTGTCAACACTACCACTGTTGTTTCCTGGAATGACATAAACCTTTGTTCTTGGCTGCCTTTACACAACAAACACATATAAGCTAGAATTAAGAAAGTAAAAAGATGCTAGGTAAAGTGGGAAGAGAACCATAATAGACTAAAATATGGGATTTAAAGAAGTACTACATTTAACTTCTGATCTAAATCCCATTTGATTAAGCTGTTTGACTGTGTAAGTTTTTGCATATCCAAAAATGCATCTTGTTCTGAATTATCTGCTAGATATAGGCTTAATTAGACACGGAATTTGCCTACTTTCTGTCTCCCCACCAATGGACACAACTACAAATTACATCAGATGTATAATTATGATGTAGTGAAGTATGTCTAGGGTAAATCATTGCATAACTCCCTGGATATGCCCCATACCCCTGACTATTTGGACTCTAGCCTTAAAATATGTTTCATTGTGACTGGGTACTGCTTCCTACACACACCCATGTGTTAGGGGCTATGCTGTTAATCCGAGGCTTGAGAAGATAATCAGAGAGGTGAAACAATATTTTCCAAAAACTTTACAAGTCCTTTGTAGAGCATAGTTTGTGTAGGAAAATACTTTAAAACCTTCCTGAGATAGACGATGTTATCCTGAAGAAATGAGTTCATAAGGGTCTAGAAACCAAAGAAATAATTGAAGCCACTTGAACAGAAATTGGAAAGTAAAAGAAAAAATAGAAAAGACAAGAGAAAAAGGGAAAGAAGGGAAGACAAGAAACACGAGATGAAGATAAGCAATGGCAAATGTGAGTAACTAGTAGACTTTTGAAAACAAAAAAATTAATCATGTGTGTGTGTACTGCAATAGAAATCTCTCTTATCACATGATTAAGTCAACTTCCCACATACAACCTTGTCTTAGATTTTTCTGTTTCTCTGTCTTTTTGCCAATCAAAGAAGTATAAATCATAATTGGCTTCCACTTTTAAATCAGTCCTGTGCAGAACAGGGAAATATCACAGTAGAGAATGAGAAAATATTTCCTAAAGAGTCCCAGCAGAAAATACTACCTAAATTGTTCTAAATGAGCAGCAGAAGCTCCTTGCATAAGATGTCACAAGAAAACAAACCCCGAGATAATATTGAAGAAACTACTAGAATCTATGATACATACATTTGAAATATTCATAGCTTGTTTTTAAAGACCAACATAACTATGCACACCTGTGACATCTAAAAACATCTAAAATCTCAGCAGAATACACCATGTAAGGCACAGAGTTTAAATTCATTCAAAATCAAGTTCATTTCTTATTTTTGTTTACCAGTTTGGGGCAAGCTACTTCACCTTTCTACAATTCAGTCTTCTCTTGCATTGCATTGATAATATTAACCTCCTGGAGTGTTTTGAACACTCAATAAAATGATGCAGATCAACCCAAGAGGTAGATCTCAATTTCAATAAATCATAGATGTCATTTCTGGCTCTTTTTAGTGTATTCACCATGGAATTCATGTCACAAATTCTGTTGCCTTTCATCTTCCCAGGAATATAAACATACAGAACAACTTCTGCCTGCACACTTTGCTTAATATCATATAAACATTTTCATAAGTGCTCATCTCTCTACTAGACTGTGAGGTCCCTGAACGGTGGCCAGCACCTTTTGCATATGTGTATGACCAGAATCTATTGACTTGCTACAATCTATTGACTCTAACTGAGGGTTACCACGGATGTACTAAATGGATAATGAATGGATGCATACATGGAAGAATGAATGACAAAATGAATAGCGACTGACAAAAGTAAACTGTAAACCATGCTGTACGTGGTTGTTTCAGAGGAATTCTATGAAGATCTAGGTTGATTCAGTCAGTGACTTGTTAGTAGAAAGCTCAGAACCCATTGCGCCTCCTCTCAGCTTCATCTTCCATTATTTTTTCCCTTGTTTTCTTGCCTATTAATATACTCTGATGAAAATAATAAGCATTTTTACTGATTTTTTAAATTTTAAAAATAAAACAAAAAAGGATAGAAATGATCCAGAATCTCAAGAAAGTAGGAAATTAACACAAGGTAATGAATTATATCTACTTCTACCTCTTACCTTGCCAGTAGTCCCAATTTCTGTTTGTGTTTCCCACTGGCTCTGGCCACAGTGTTTTGTTTTACAACTTGGTGTGTGACTTAGAATTGTCACTTCAGAGTAACTCTATGGCTTGCTTGAAAAACAAAACACAAAACAGTCTTGTTTGACTCATAGTATAAGTACACATGACCTGGACGGATTATGACGAGTGTCAGTCTTATCAGAGAAGCCAGGTCAAAGATCAGCAAGGTGAGAAATCTCCAAAATCATGGACGGAAATTTTGCCAAAGCCCTAAAGGTATCACAAAACTCTGAATCAAACTGCCCATTTCATTTTAAGTTATGTGATAAAATAAACTTGAGGCATAGTTAATTCATCACATAATTCAGCTGGAAATGGCTATTTTGTAGTTTATATAGGAAGTCTATTTCTTTAATTCACTGCAATCATTCTTCCAAAATTTTTTCTGGTAATAGAGTATCTATTTTTTGTTCTTGAACACTCTTATTCCTCACAGCCCTGTAAATCTGGTCTCTCCTCCTCCACAACACTGACAAATTAGAGCCATTTTTAAAGTCTGTATATACACTAAAAGTGAGAGTATCATCATGGATTTTGTTAACAACTTAATAGAACTGTGGAGAATCCTCATGTTTTTCTTTCTACTAATAGGAAAGGATCTATTGAATAATTAAATTGAAAAAATAAACATAGCATTTTATGTGGAAGAATTTGGCTTTGATGACATCATTCCAACCTTAGGTCCATCTGTGTTTGAAGCAGGATTTCCCCACCTGCCCTTTACAATTCCCAGTCAGGAAAACCAACAGATTTTGAATGAACTTTTTATAAGTTGAGTTGAAATAACAATACTGAAGGCATTGAGCCTCTCATCAATCTTTTAAAATCTCTTGATGATTCTAGCTTCTGTGTTCTTGAATATGCTATTCCTAACCTCTAAAAACTGTTGAAAAAATATATAGATTTTCTAGCATAATAATCTACACAAAAATGTAGTGACTTAAGACATTTTCCATTTATAGGCCCCATGATCTGTGGGTTAGAAATCTGCTGTGAGCTAAGTTGGGTTGCTCACTTCTGTTTTTTATCCTGGCTTCCATCCCTCATGGACCTCTTGGGCCAGACTTCTGTTTCTTACATTTGTTGCTGTTATCTGGATGGATGGCACTGATTGAACCATGTGGATTTTAATATTCAGCAGGCTAACTTTTACTTTTCTGTATGGCAGTTTCAGGAAAAGAAAAAATATAAATGTACACATCCTGTGGAGGTTGAAATTTACAAGTTTTAGCTGGACTGAGATTGTTTCTTCTGGGTTCTCTTGGCCAAAGCCAATCACAAAGTGGCCAACCCTGATCCATAAGCAGAAGGAGGAAGGGACAATGTGGGCCTTACTTCTTCATGCAAAAAATATAATGAGCCAAATTTCAAAGAGGCTTTGATAGAGAGAAAGGAATTATTACAGTCATACTGGCCAATTATCTACGTCAAAGTTCAAACGGGTAATATTGTCTTTACCCTTGGAACATTGATTGAGTGGGATCTGTTCTACCAAATCTTTTTATATCTGTCTTGGTCTCACAAGTGGCCATACTCATCTCTTTTTTAAAAAAATATAATTGCTATTCTTGAAATATTTTGTAAATAAATACATGGATAGATAGGTAAATGAGTATGTTTCTTTTTTAATATTGCTGCTATTGTGCCTTCTTTCATTGCAACCATCTGCCGTTACTATGGGATGGAAGAGGGCTGTATCCTTCTCATCTCTCTATTTTCAGTCTCAGCACTACAGTTAGAGCAGCCTCACAAATGTGTTAATGAAGCCATCTTTTCCTAAAGTGAACAGTATTTTTTTCTTTCTTTCTTTCTTTCTTTCTTTCTTTCTTTCTTTCTTTCTTTCTTTCTTTCTTTCTTTCTTTCTTTCTTTCTTTTCCTTTTTGTACCAAAACTGATCTGCTGAAGTAGAGACTCTGTTAACTTAAAAACAATTGGATTTCATGAGTGGTTCAGAATGACAAAAATGTTCAAACCTCCTTGTAGAGAGTTAATCACAAAGAAATTAGCTCAATGAGTCTCGATCTAAATCAAATCAAGTATCTGTTTTATGGGTCTATGAACAGACACAGTCATTCTTGTAAATGAACAAGGGTCCAGGAGACAACAAATGCTAGTGAGGATAAGGGAGAAGTGATATATTTTTATGTGCCACTGCAGACTGAACAGTAAAAATAAATAAATCAGATCTACATAAATAAATCATGGTGATTTGGTGTAACCTAATCAATTTGCAACTGAGTATAAAGACAGAATTTAGTAGGCTACGCCAGAGAGTGGACAGAAAGAAATAAATTTTTTCATTTCAGATGGAGAAATTGCAAGAGACATATGAAATCTGATGGAAAAACTCAACCAAACTCTTGTAGCAGTGTATTTTTTTCTGTTATATTACTCTGTCACATATGTGTATGCATATACGTGAATGTATAATTTTACAAAATATATTTTTGTTAACTCTCAAATTGGGCCTCTAATTTGGCATTTAGTCAACATGACAGACAATCTTAGAAGTATCTTGGCTCATCTGTGTGGAAAAATGACAGAGTAGAATTTAACAGTGTGGAAAATTTAGGGGAAAACTGGAAAATAGAGAAGTTTTTGGAAGTGCAAGCAAAGACATTTCAGAAGTCAGTATTCTTAATAATGATATTTTGCTTAGTATTTACTGTATTTTCAATATTTATTATTATTAAGGATTCCCAGTAAGTTTTACTTTGTTTCTTTCAGCTGTAAATATTACATAGTTATAACATGTATTTTGTAGCAGTTTGCCAACACAGAAAGCGGGGACACTGCTATGGATTGGACAGTTTGTCCCTACAGAGGTCATATGTGGAAGACTTGCTCTTTGGTAAGTTGATATTATGAGGGGGTGTGGACCATCAAGAGGTGGAGCAAACTGCATGGTAATTAGACATTCTGTCCACTACCCGGGGAAGGGATTAATGTAGTTTGGTGAGAGGCCAGCTGGTTCCTGTGACAGTGAGTTTCTGCATCCCTATCTCACCCATGACTCTTCTGAAACGTGCTGTCTCTGAAGCCGTGCATCCGAAGCTGACCTAGCAGATCAACTGATCTTGAATTTTTTAAAAATGTGAGCTAAGTAAGCCTGTTTATGTTGTGCATTCTCTAGCTGCAGATAATTTGTTATAACAACAAAAATTGTCCTAATACATAGAGCTGTTAGTAATATCCTGACTTTTATTACTTACACTGGCATTTGTGGTAATTATAGTAATTAAAATGATAATGACTAGAATTATCCATTCATAGTTTATCAAATTATATCATAACTCTTGCACTTTCATGCTCATGACTATGCCATGTTGAAATCAATATACTCATTTTTCAGATTAGGAAAAAATAAAATTAATTGGCTTTGCCAAGATCACAGAGATACATTTATAGAAATACTGATCTTACCCAAAGCCTGTGTTCTTGACTCCAGGTTTCCTACACCAAATATAATTTGGGATTAGCAAAAAAAAGACTAGGTTGGGATATTAAAGTACATAGCCTCCAAAATAGGATTTTTCTACAATTTGTTTACTTTCCTTTAAATTCTGTAAAATAAAATTCAATGAAAATTATATAAATATAGATTGGTTTGTTTCTTGCCATCTCTTAAACTTCTCTCTAGTTCACTTTCTATTACTATAGTGGTTTTTCAAAACATATCAATATAATCATTTATGTCCACTTGTTAAAACTATCCAGGGCTTTGCAAAATTTTTTTGCAGTTTGATAGTTCAGTTTTCCAGACAGAGCATTTATGTTCTTTAATCACTTCCTATTTCCAAGCTTGCCATGATATTCCTCACTTGCTTTGATTTTGGAAGTTTCATTTCTTGTCCACTGGGAAAATTGTGGTCATGCACTCAATCAGTAAACATGTTAGAGGTTTATACATTTGTTTGTTCCTTCTTTAATTGAACTAGTGTTGTTGAACACTATTCCATAGGCAGCACAGTTTTGAGGGATACAGTGATGGACACTGTAATCTGTGATGTCTTAGGCATCA
Source organism: Dolichotis patagonum (assembly GCA_004027295.1). Lineage (NCBI taxonomy): Eukaryota > Metazoa > Chordata > Mammalia > Rodentia > Caviidae > Dolichotis > Dolichotis patagonum. The sequence continues at coordinate 28,449 of PVJX010006999.1, forward strand.
TTCCTTCGGCCTTGCAGCCTCACCTACCCTGATACCTGCTAGCCACAATCACTCCAATCTCTCTACACTTTTTAAAAAAATTTATTTAAAAAGAAAAAAAATAATACCAAACAAAACAGAAAAAAGGTAGCAACAATACAGAATTCCAAAGGAAAAAAAGGAAAAGAAAAAAAACACTAAGAAATCACTACTTGATAAGTTACATACTGTCATCTTGGAAATAGTTACTCAAGTTACAAAATTAAGGCATACAAAATAGACATTCAAACAGTGAGACTGTTAACAGTTCTGCTCCACCATCTAACAAAAACAATAATACGGTCATCTATCTTACACACTTAAACATAGATGCAGTTATATCCTTTAGAGCACTCTCTTTTCCTCTCTATTTTATAGTATCAATTATGCATTTTGGGTTTTGTTACTCCTACAGTTCTTATTACTTTTTATACTAGAGACACAATGTGATATTGAAAAATATGATTCTTACCTATTTCACTAATGAGGATAGTCTCAAGTTGTCTCCATTTCCCTATGAAGGCCTTAAGACCATCCTTTTTCATAGGTGAATAATATTCCATTGAATAAAAGTACCACATCTTTTTTATCCACTCTGCAGTTGATGGGCATCTTGGTTGTTTCCAAGATTTAGCTATTACAAATTGTGCTGATATAAACATGGGTTTACATATATCACTGTGATATGAACTTTTCAGTTTTTCTGGGAAAATACCCAGGAGGGGAATAGCTGGGTTGAATGGAGCTTCCAATCCTAGTCTTCTGAGGATTCTCCATATTGATTTCCATAGTAGTTGCACCAGTCAGCACTCCCACCAACAGTGGAGCAGTGTTCTGTTTCCCCCGCAGCCTCACCAACATTTGTTATCAGTTCATTTCTTGATGGCAGCTATTCTTTCTGGTGTGAGATGAAATCTCAAAGTTGTTTTAATTTGCATTTCTTGAATGACCAGTGATGGTAGACATTTCTTCATGTATTTATTTGCCATTTGTATATCTTCATCTGAGAACTGTGTATTTGGTCATCTCAGATGCCCATTTTTGGAGAGGGTCTTTGAATTCAAGGGCCTTGATGTTTTTCAATTCATTACATGTTCTTGATATACGTCCTTTGTCTGAGAGGTTGCTGGCTAAAATTCTTTGCCATTATATGGGTTTTCTTTTCACTCTGTTGGTGATTTCTCCTGAAGTGCAGAATCATTTCAATAATATGAGATCCCAGTTGTTGATTCTCTGAAGCATTTCCCGTGCAGTTTGCATTTTGTTCATAAAATCTCTGCCTATACCTATGCCTCCAAAACTACTACCTACCTTATTTTCTAGTAGATTTAGTTTTTCTGTTTTAATGCTTAGGTCTTTAATTCAATTAGACTTTAGTTTTGTGCATGGTGATAGGCACAGATCTAGTTTCAGTATTCTGCATGTGGAGAGCCAATTTTTCCAACACCATTTATTAAAGAGGCTATGCTTCTTCCAGTGAACATATTTAGCCCCTTTGTCAAATATCCGTTGGTTGAGTGTCTTTGTACTTATACTTGTGTCTTCTAATCTGTTCCATTGGTCCTCAGGTCTATTTATTTCCCAGTACTGTGCTGATTTTATCATTGTGCCTTTGTAGTACAGTTTCAAGTCAAGAATTGGGATGCCTCCCACCTTGCCTTTATTGCCCAGAATTGCCTTTGCTATTCTAGGTTTCTTCTAGCTCCAAATGAATTTTAGGAGTGTTTTCTCTAGATCTGTGAGGTATATCAATGGTATTTTGATTTGGATTGTGTTAAATCTGTATAACAGTTTTGGGAGTATGGCCATTTTCACAATGTTGGTTCTTCCTAGCCAAGAGCAAGGAATATCCTTCCATTTTCTAATGTCCTCTTCAATCTTCTTTTTTCACGCAGTATAATTTTCAGCATATAAGTCTTTTACATTTTTAATTAGGTGGATTCCTTAGTATTTCATTTTTTAGATTTAATTGTGAAGGATGATATTTCCATAATTTATGATATTTCCATAATTTCTCTCTTGGTTAATTTCTTGTTTGTGTACAGGAATGCTATTGATATTTGTGTGTTGACTAGAGGTAAGAAACTCTAGAGGTACTCTAGACGTAAGAAACAAATTCAGCAGTGTAGCTGGCTATAACGTCCTTTAATGGAGTTTTTGCGGTCTTTTGTATAGAGTGTCATGTAATCTGCAAATAGTGATAATTTAACTTTTTCCTTTCCCATCTTTATTCCTTTTATTTCTCTCTCTTGTCTGATTGCCCTGGCTAGTGTTTCCAGAACTATATTGAAAAGGAGTGGTGATAGTAGACATCCTTGTCTTGTTCCTGAATTTAAAGTGAAAGCTTTCAGTTTTTGTCCATTTAGTATAATATTGGCTCTTGGTTTGTCATAGATGATCTTTATAAGGTTGAGGTAGATATAGTGTATTCCGATTTTCTGAAAGGTTTTTATCTTGAACATGTGATGGACTTTATCAAAAGCTTTTTCTTCATCTACTGAGATGACCATGTGGTTTTTGTTTTTGGCTCTCTTTATTGGTGTATCACATTCGTTGATTTGCATAAGTTAAACCATCCCTTCATCTCTGGAATGAACCCTACTTGATCATGATGTATAATCTTCTTGATGATTTGCTGCATTCTATTTGCCAGTATATTATTGAGAATCTTTGCATCAATGTTCATTAGTGAGATTGGCCTATAGTTCTTTTTGGTTGGGTCTTTCTCTGATTTTGGTATGAGAGTAATACTTGCCTCCAGGAATGACTTAGGGAGGATTGCTTTCTTTTCAATTTCATTAAAGTGTTTAAGAAGTATTGGCATCAAATCTTCCCTAAATTTCTTGTAGAATTCTGCTGTGAATCCATCAGTACCTGCGCTTTTCTTTGTTGGTAAGTTTTTTATTACATTTTAAATTTTAATAGCTGATATTGTTTATTCAAAATTGCTATTCTTCTTGGTTGAGTTTTGGTAGTTCATATGTTTCTAGAAATCTGTCCATTTCCTCTGTGCTTTCCTCTGTATGTGAGTAGAGATATTCAAAGTGGGTATTTATGATCTTTTGAATTTCCATCAGATCTGTAGTAATTTTCTCCTTTTCAGTCCTTATTGCGTGAATTCAGATTTTTTCTTTCTTTTTCTTTATAAGGTTAGCTAGAGGTTTGTCAATTTTGTTTATTCTCTCAGAAAACCAGCCTTTTGATTCATTAATTCTTTTTTTTTTTTTAGTTTCAATTGCATTGATTTCTGCTCTAATCTTTACTGTTTCCTCTCTTATGAGCTTTGGGTTTAATTTGCTCTTCTTTCTCTAGAAGCTTGAGATGAAGCATTAGATTGTTTATTTGTGCTTGTTCTGTTTTCTTGATATGACAATTTATTGCTATATATTTCCCTCTTAAGACCGCTTTCATTGCATCCCACAGATTATAATAGGTTGTTACCGCATTTTCATTGAATTGCAGGCATTGCTTTATTTCTTCTATAATTTTATCTGTAGTACACTGGTTGTTTAAAAGGTTGTTATTTAATTTCCATGTACTTATGCTAGTTTTGCAATTTCTTTTGCCATTAATTTCCAATTTCAATGCGCTATGGTCAGATAGTATGCATGGGATAATTACTATATTTTGCATTTACTTAAGAATGTTTTATGGGATAATATATGGTCTATTTTGGAGAATGTCCTGTGTACAGCTGAGAAGAACATATATTCTGATGTGGTTGGGTGGAACACTCAGTAAACATCTACTAAGTGCAATTGCTTGCAGGTCTGATTCAGTTCTATTATTTCTTTGCTGATTTTTTGTCTAGTTGAACTATCTTTTTGTGACAGTGGGCTGTTAAGGTCCCCTGTAATAATTGTGTTCTTGTGTATTTGGTTTTTCATGTCCTTTAGTATCTGTGTTATATAGTTGGGTACTCCTGTGTTTGTTGTATACATATTTATAATTTTTAGTTCTTTCTCTTGAATTTTTCCACTTACAAGTATGTAGTGAACTTCTTTGTCTCTTTTAATCATTTTAGTTTTGAAGTTCACATTGTCTGCAAACAGAATAGTTACTCCTGTTTTTTTCTGGGTTCCTGTTGCATCCTTTGACTGTTTTCCATCCTTTGACTTTTAATCTATGAGTTTCTTTTTGAGTCAGATGTGTTTCTTGTATACAGCATATTGTGTGGGATCCTGCTTCTTGATCCAATGCATCAACCTGGTTTTTTTTTTTTTTTGATATGTGAATTGAGCCCATTTACATTTATGGATATCACTGATATGTACTGGTTAGACTTTACAATGTTTTGTTACTGCTGTTAGTTTCCTGCTTTTCTCCCTTGTTTGCTTTCTTGTCCAGCCTAGTGATTTCTTTCTGTTGTTGTTCTGGAGATTGTGGTCATTTTTATCTCTGTCTAGGATGTCCTTCAGCACACTTTCTAAGGTTGGTTTGGTGGATATGAATTTCTTTGTCATGGAAGTATCTTGTTTCTCCATTAAATTTGAAAGACAGTTTTGCTGGGTATATCAGTCTGGATTAAAGGTTGTTTTCTTTTAGGGCTTGAAATACTTCACTCCTAGATTGTCTTAACCTGAATGTTTTTGCTGAGAAGTCTGCCATGATTCCAATAGGCTTTCCTTGATAGGTGAGTTGTGTCTTTTGTCAAACAGCTTTTAGTATTCTGTTTTGTTGCTATATGTCTGAGAGCTTAATTATTATATGTCTGGGTTAGTTTTATGTTGGTTATGACTATTTGGCATTCTATATGCCTCACTTCTTTGTATACCAGATTTTCCTCCCATGTTTGGGAAATTTTCTGCCATTACTTCTGTGAACAGCTTAGTTATATTATTTGCTTTGTCCCTTTCCTCTGCACTGATGCCTATTAATCTAACATTGTTTCTCCTGGCATCTTCTTAAAGATGCTGGATTGTCATTTCATGCTGCTTTGTTGTTTTTATAAGTTCTATCCATTCATGATCGCTATCTGCGATCCTGTCCTCAAGGTCTGAAATTCTATCCTCAGCTTCATTTAAACAGCTCTGCAGGCTTTCAGTACAATGTTTTTGTTTGTTTGTTTTTTGCATATCTCTTTGAATTTGTTTCATGAATTCTGGTTGTTTTCTGCATTGTTCATTCAAAGTTTCAATCAATTTCCCATGTTCTTGTATTTCCTTATCTATTTCTTCTCTAGCTATGTTGAGCAACTCATTTACTAAGGTTATTACTTTTGTCTTTACATAAGACATTATTTCTAAGTTGAGTTCCTCTATAGCCTCATGGATTTGTTTCTTTACTTCATTTGCTATCTTTTCAGATATTTCTGCTGTATGACTTTTAGGGTCCTCTATTTCATTATCACCTGCACTTGCCTCTGGTGGACTAGATGGTGGTATTGCATTTTGCCATTTCATTTAGTCATTTTCACCATTTGGGTAAATTTCTGGTCTTTCTAACCCAACAGTCACAACTTTCTATAGTGTGTGTTTCAGGGTTCTATTGTGTGGTTGATGTGTGTCAAATTGCTGGGTACCACAATGAAGAGGAGATCCAGTCTCCTTAATTCTTCCTACCATGTCTGTTGGGTGAGTCCTATATTATTTCTGGGCTAACTAACCCAAAAGTATTGATGTAGAGCAACTCTTAGTTCCTGCTGTTGTTATATCTTCAGGTTGTGTCAGGTCACCTGGTCTCCCTGGCTATAGTGTTTGTGTCAGCTGAGACCCTACTGTGTCACTGGGGTCTCATAAGCTCTCTTAATTTCCTCTAAGATGGGTGGGGCATTATTGGCATGCTCCTCAACCTGTCTGATGTTTTCTGTGTGGTGGAGGGAGTTACCCCCTCTCTTGCCAGTTTAGCCAAGGTCTTACACTTGGAGGGAGTTTCACTTCTGCTCCTATTTACCCACTGCACACCTCTATTTTACAGAGCAACCTCACCACACTGACTGGAGCCTGATGAGGTCTTCTGTTTAGGTAAGGGGTTCCTGAGTCTGTCATCGAACCAGCATGGTAGTCCACTGTAGTCTAAGGTTTTGATGTTCCTGGAGGAAGGGTGGGCCCAGTGGCAGCAGTCCCAGGCAGTTCAGGCCTGCAGTGGGCTTCCTCAGTGTTCCTGGGAAAAGGGCGGGCCCAGCAACAGCAGTCCCAGGAAGCTCAGGTCAGCAGAGGGCCTCCTCGATGTTGCTGGAGGAAGGGCAGGCCCAGCAGCCACCATCCCAGGAAGCTCAGGCCTTCCAGTGCCAGCTTCCGCAGTGCTCCTGGTAGGCAAAGGGTGGGCCCAAGCAGCCACCGTCACAGGCAGCTCAGGCCTTCTGCCGCCATCCTTGGTGATGCTCCCGGTGGATGAAGGGTGGGCCCAGCAGCAGCAGTCCCAGGCAGCTCAGGCCTGCATGGTGCCTCCTCAATGTTCCTGGAGGAAGGATGGGCCCTCTCTACTCTTATAACGTCCTCTTGTGAGTCTTATCAACCTAATGTCTATTAACATATTTTAGTATACACCAGATATTTTATATAACTATATTTCTCTAACTGCAGACTGTTCAGCAACTCACAACAAGATTGTGCCTGATTGATCTATTAAACATTCCTTTCTAGCAGTGAGGATTGTATGCATTAATAATTGTATAAATATTCATTAAATCAGTTAATTCATGCCTTGGGATTTTCAGGCATTGACTCTGACTTCATATGTTAAGTTCCCCAATGATTAAAATGGGATCTAAGACCCTACATCATCATGAGTTCAAATCCCAATTCATCCATGCACTATTTGTATGACATTTATTCGGTTATTGAACCAATATAAATATCAGTATGCTTATGTTTAAAACGGAGGGAAACAATACTTCTTCATAATTATGTTAGCAGATTAAACAAAGTATTCAATATACAGGTATTCCTCTTTTAATCACTAGGTTCTGTTGCTGCAAGAAAGTCTTTAAATGATTTGGTTACTAAATGAGATATTATATAAAGTACATGATAATACCAAAAAAAAAGTCAAAGAAAAGTCCAACTTGATGACTTTGCTGTTATTTGCATAAGTTTTATGTGACTTGCTACAATGTATAACAGAGCATAAAGCTATAGCACTGTACTATACAGGACAATTAGTAAAAATTACAGTACTGTATAAACAAAGGGCACTGTTCCAAATGTGACACTGGGCTTCTATAAGCAAGATGCACAGAATAGCACAAAAAAGAGTAGGTTGTGAGTCAGAACAGTTGTTAAATGGGTAGTCATTAAACCAAGAATGCCTGTATTAGACATCATATTAAAATAATTCAATGAAAAAGATTTGTTTTTCTTAAGAACACATGTTCTCCAATAATCTTTAACATAGAACACAGCATCCACCAAAAATTTATCATATCAGCTTGGTTCAGGCAATATTGATCCCTCACATGTCAGAAAAGGCAGGAATAAAATGTATTCAGGAAAGCCAAGATATTTTATGATATAGCAGCGATATAGAAAGTGCTTGCACAGCAATAATCATGATTGCAAAGCAGATGCAATCCAGATACAATCTGTAGCAAATCAATAAAGTGTCTATTCTTATAGTTCCTTACATGTCCTTTCCTGGCATTAACAGCTTCTATGAATTCTTCAAGGTTGCACTGATCACACAGTTGATAATGCTGGAAGCCATGCTTTGAATGTACAATTTTGGCTCATTATGAAGGGGCCTCTGCACATCATTGCAGGGGACCAATGAAACTAAAGTACTGCTAATAAGATGTCCAAGAACCGTGAACCTGTTTGACTCTGTAAAAATCACTGAAAATGTCAATGAAACTGGCATTAATGGAACCACTGCCCTGTCAAATTCTGCAGTAAATACCTTGGAGAATCGGAAGACACAGAAACTGCACAGTAAAGAAGCTGACTGGCCAGGAGTGTAAGATAAAAGTTAAGCTCCTGAAACAATCACAGAGGCAAATATAACAGTGATCATTGTTCATTTGAAATGTTGGTATGACTCTTAACAAAGTATGTACATCGATATGGTAGGAGATATTTCTACATATTGGAAACATTCCAAGGTAGCAGCACTTCTAAAGAGATTTATATGTGAATTCATTTAACTCCAAATTAATTAGTTTTATTATCACCTGAGGAACTGTTGAAACCATGTAATCCTTAGAATTCAGCCAAATAAAGAGTCCACTGACATATTTTTCTGACCCTTTGGAAAAACTGTTCTTCATATATTATATGTGATCAACAGGTCTCATAAGACTATGCTCAAAGCTACTTTTTATGCTGCATCAAAACAGGCAAATCATATATATTTTTGGAGATTGAGGAGGAAAGAAGCAATCTCTGCCTTAAACAACCTGAGATTGTTCTTTTTGACCTCAATTACAAAAAAAAATCAGGCATCTTATTTGTTTTAAGTATCAGACATTATAAAAACAATAAGTATTTTGAAGACATTTATCTTTTCATGAATGCTTCATTTATTTGAGTAACAAGCTTAGTGAATGTGACTAAAATGCAATAGGCTACAGGCATTCTTCATTTAATTGCTGATTCCTGTTCCTGTCACTAGGTCACTAAGTGACCCATTGTGTATAGTATACACATTGCAATATTCAGAAGTGAGAAATGGTCAAAAGACACTGCAACTTGGTGACTTAGCTTTCATTTATGTAACTCTTATGTGCAGTACTGGAATGTATAACAGAACAAAAAATTATAGTTCTGTACTACACAGCACAAACAGCAAAAATCACAGTACTATGTAAAAAATGTGCTATACAGAAAATTGAGATTTTATCAACCACATCTGTGTAACTGTACAAAAAATAAGGTTGGTTATAAGTCCAACCAGCAAGTATAAGTCTGACCAGCATGTTTTAGTTGTAAGTCTGAGCAATCATTAAAAAAGTAGGTTGTTAAGTGAGAAATGCCTGCAACATATTTTGAAATGAGACCTGAAATATAATATATTATACGTTAAATAAATAGTACCTAATATCATCAGAGAAATTGGGCCATCGATGTTGTCAGACAGATTTTAAAATGGTGTTTGCTAAATATCAAGCATGTGGGTGAAGAGTAGAAAAACCCAGGTTTTAGATGTTTCCACAAGCATGCATTTTGTTTTTGCTGCTCACTTATATGTTCTGGTTTGGAGAATAAGAACTCTTCACACACATTGGAGTGCTCTACCCTCCTCCGTTTGCCCCACCCTCAATTCTGTAACCCAGTTTTAAGAGACTCATCTCAAATGCCATGAGACAGTCAGCAGAGTGATGGAAGTAGGTCTCATTAGTAGAGCGGTCCAATTACATCCAGCCTCCCCTTCACCTTAACAACAGCAGCAGCAGCAGCACTTATTTTGTGGGCTATTCAGAGATGTGGGGTTTTTCAGGGTTACAATGAAGATATTTATGTTCAAGGTCATTGGAAGAGGCTTTAAATGGGAAACATCAAAAGAAGGTCTGTGACAGCGTCTCTTTGCAGCTTCCTTGGGCTCCTGTTAAATGATGACTTCGTGTAATTAAAATGAACGAAGTATGTGTCTATGTTCCATCTTCACAATCACAGCGCTTTCTCTGTCCCTTTGTTTAACTGCTTTGTTCATCTGAAACTAGTGTTGAAGTATAACAAAAATAGAAGTTGAATGTATTCCTGTAGGGCTGTATTTTTAGTAGCTCATCACTTTGTGGAAGTGGCTTGGAGGTTTCAGTACCTAATTATGAATCTACAGAGATGGCACTGGGGAGTAAAAGGACGTTGGAGTAGGAGTGGTGATGAAGACAGCAAGCCAGTTTTCAGGGGTTGAGCGGCTTCCTGCTAAACTGCAACCAGAACTAACTATTAGCTCCCCAGTGAGTGGAAGAACGAAGGACATCAGAAAATGGGAAGATGCACTGGGTTTATTCATCACCAGTGAAAGTGTTCAGTGTAGGAATTTTCTGATTGTGGGAGGAAAACTTCTCCTCTAAACTACCCCCAAAATGATACTACGTAATAAAATGCTTCCAGATGGGAGGAATCAAAGTAAAGAAGACCATCAGTGAGAGAATAAACAGGATCTTAACTAATAATGCACAGAGGAGCTGGGAAGTTGACCACAGAGGAGGTGTTGAGGAAGGGTTATTTTATACCTTTATGAAGGATCACAAAGAATTTAGTGGCACTTGAATGCAATTTGTTATTAGTATTGATTTATGTATTTGTATTTATAGCTGTTCCATATCTGCCAAGTTATTTCTTATCATCATTTATAGAATTATGCACCAAAAATGCTACAAAAAAAGTATTTTGGCAGCTCATGAGGGTTAAGTGCCTTCATCATGCTAGAACTCTGAGGGTAAACTGAGGCTTTTTAACAGTGATAAGAAGGGTCAAGTGAAGCTTGTGTATTAAGAATTGGGGCAGAAGTAAAGTAGGCCAAGTGAAAGAGAAGTAGGAAAAAAGTTAACTATATTGATCTAAGTCTCAGAAGACAGAAATAGGTACTGGGAAATGTGCAAGATATGCAGGAAAAATGAACTAAATTACAACTGGACAAAAAGGTAAAGAAACTCAAGTATTGAATTGATGATCAGGGTTTTGCTCTGAGCAGCCAGTAAGAGTTGATGAATTCAGCAACTATTTTTTTAATACCAATGATAAAAGTTTTTTATTTAAAGATAGTACTACTGTGTCTTTTTTAGCTGATTCTAAAATAAATAGATGTCTTGCTGTAATAGACTATATTTAGAACCCCAAGTTATTAATTCTTACTTGGCCTATTTCACCCATAGACTAGCCACCAATCAGCAGAGTACCAAATGAGTGGATGAGGAAAAGCTAAATGGATAATGTGGAAAAAATAGTTCATTTTGCTGTTGTCTTATCAGTATTTCATTTATTTATTGTTGCATACTAAGCCACTCAAAGAAAAGCTAAGCACTGTTGAACATTGCTTATACACACACAGCTTTTTGGGGTAGCTCTGCCATCTGTGTGAGCCGAATTGATCACAACTGCGCTTGCTCAAGTGCACGTGCTAAGCTGGAAGCTGGGCTAGAGAGCTGATCTAGGCCCCCACACAAGTGTTGGGCAGTGAATAGTGTCTCAAAGTGGCAGGGTCTGTTAGCTCCTATCCTATTGGGCAGTCCAGGTTGCCTACCAATAAGTGACAAAAGACTAAAAGAGAGATGGAAACACTTGATGGAAGACTCTTTTTGTTTTTATTTATTTATTTATTTATTTATTTATTTAAAGAAAAAAACAAAACAAAACAGAAGAAAGGGTAGCAACAATACAGAATTCCAAGGAAAAAAAGAACAAAAAACACTAAGAAATTTATTACTTGATAAAATTACAAACTATCTTCTTGGAAACCGTTGTTCAAGTTACAAAATTAAAACATACAAAGTACACATTCAAACAATGAGACTGTTAACAGTTCTGCTCCACGATCTAACAAAAACAGTAATATGTTTATGATGGAAGACTCTTGAAGGTTTCTGGAAGTTAGGCTCAAAACTAGTGAATCATAAATTCTTCCATATTCATTTCCAGTAAGTAGCAAGTCACTGATGTAAACTCAGATTCCATTGGAATGCAAATAGAGCTCACCTCCTGATGGAAATTGGTGCATAATCACATGAAGAAGAGGTGGGGCAGAATTTATTACTATCTTTTTAGAAACTGTCTACTACACCTGGACTGCAATTCTTAAATCTCCAATCCTGATAAAGATCATTCTGGCACAACATCTGTATGTGGCACAAACAGAAATTTAAGACAAGCCAAATTAATGCATCAAGTGAATTATGAAATTCTCAAATATACATTTATGTGTCTGCAAGCTAATGTGGACATGTTATTAAGACCCACTGAGACAGACCAAGCAAACTTATAAACACAGTATTTATAGTCCTGCAATTCAAATTTGTTTCCTTACTTTAATGTTTACTGATTTTTAGAAATTTTCTATAATCCTTAACTTCATAGCCTAATAATGTTAATTTTACTAATACTTATCAGCTGGGGCTACTAGACAGCATTACACAAACGAGTGCCAATAAATTTTTAATCAAAACACTTCTCCCTGAAGAAGTGGTCAATATGCATTGCTGTTGTTATTATTCTTAAGGACAATGCTTTAAAGAGAGATTGTAGGTGTGATGTTTGCTTGGGTTATACAAGACAGACACTTTTTCTTGTAATTTTATTCATCTTACGGGTTTATATGCCATGCCACACAAACACTCATTAGCAGTTAGTTTTGATAAACTTTATCAACATCCAGTTCCTATGTCCTTCTGTGCAGAACTCAAAGTGGTAAGGGCTATAAGCAGTGTTTCTTAGTCCTGACAAATAGAGAAGTCCTTGCGAGGGTCCAGTTACCCCTGTCAAGTTTCATGAGGATGTTTTGCCAACCTAGCTGTTGATTAACCTGAATCTAGGTGATGAAAATATGAATAAATTGTTTTGACCAGAAACCAGATCCACTTGTGTTTCTGGACTATTTATTTGCTTGATGAAATGTGACTTTCTAGTTTCCCAAGAAGAGTAGGCACACAGAGGGGCTCAGATTCCATCTGCTCATAAGGCTGATGACAGTAGAAGCAGAAGGGAAGGAGGAAGGAGGGAACATCACCAAGGATTTGGACCATAATGGGAGTCATACTGTCTTCCTATGCCTTTTTTTTTATGCAATCCATGATTCTAGGAGGAGTATGCATTCGACCAAATAAAATAAACTTTAATTCCTTATTTCACTAGGTAAAACTGAATCATTTGCAAAAATAGAAATTGAGGCTCCGTGTTAAGAAACTTGTCAGAAAATAGATATGCCAATGAATAGTAGAAAAATTTCCTACAAATGGAGGTCTAACCTTCATTAGTGAAAACAAAAATTTAAATACCCAGTTTAAAAATGGGAATCTGAAATAAGTAGATGCTTCTCAGATGAATAAACACAAAATACTAGTAAATACATGCAAAAAATGTTTGACATGCTGGCCATTTGAGAAATGCAAATTAAAATGACACTGAAATTCCATCTCACTCCAGAAAAAGTGCCTACCACCAAGAAATCAATCAATAATAAATGTTGATAAGGCTGTGAGGAGAAAGGAATTCTTCCCCATTTTTGGTGGGTGTGTAAACTAATCCAACCATTATGAAACCAGTATGGAGATGTCTCAGAAGACTAAAAGTAGAAATTCCATTTATCCCAGGTATTCTCTTTCTAAGTATCATCCCAAAACAAAGATATCATGCCACAGTGGTGTATGCATACCCATGTGTATCACAGCACAATTCACACTAGCTAAATTTAGAAACAGCCTATTTATAGATCAACAGATGAATGAATTAAAAATGTGTTATTTTATATACAATGGAATAATGCTCTGTCGTAAAAAATGATAAACGAGTCAATTATAGGAAAATGGATGGAACTTGAGACCATAATATTAAGTGAAGTAACTTACACACACTAGCTTCACTATTCCCTAGTTTCATGGTTTCTCCCCCCTCCTTTTTTTTATTTTTTGTACCAAAGATCAAACTCATGACCTTGCATTTTTCAGGCAAGTGCTTATGCCACTGAGCTAAATCCCCAGCCCCTATCATGGTTTCTCTGAAATGAATATATATTTTAATCCATTAAAAATAAATATATATTATTTTTAAATGAATATATATTTATTAAAAATAAAATGACGGATGATGGGAAAAAAGAGAAAGAAATAAAGGTATTATAATCCAGCATGAACGAATGTATTTGAACGTGTACTGTGACTTTGTGCAACTTTTTGCAACTTTTACATGTTTTATATGTTCTTTGGTTTATTAGTCTGGTTTTCAACCTCCATATATGATGATTAATACAGTAAGGTCATATAAGACAAATAAATGAATCCAATGCTGGAAAAATACAAGGTGGCAGAGGGAGGGGGAAAAGGTAGGGAACTGAAATGTGTTATGTACATGTACCAATCCCCTAAAGTCAATATAATTATTACATGCTGCAAACATATACTTAAAAAGTAAAAAAAAAAGACAAGTCAGAGTTAAAGAAATTTATGCTTTAAAATAATTTATCCGTGTTGAGTTTTTATCAGTTTTTATGCTATGTTTGTATATGCATATGTACGTGTGTGATGTGTGATGTTTGTGTGCTTCTGCATATGGAAGAGTGAGGGGCTTCTAAGCTGTCCATGCCGTTCCAGGTGTCTGACTGGGCAGTTCTAATCTCTAGCTCTGCAGCTTAACAGAATTACTAACCTTATGTAGTCATGTCAGTCATTCTTTACTTCATAGTTTTATCTGTAAAAATGAATTAGGTTGGTGGGCTTTTTATACACATTACTTTTTCTTAAATACAAATTTTTCTGTAATTGTTATTATTCCTTCATAGTTTTGAGAAAAGTGGATGTATATAGGTATTTTAGATAAACCACAGAAACCAACCAAAATTCAAATATCTATAATCCTATTATTTGATGCAGAGCCTGTGGATTTTGCTATTACCTGAAATTCAATGGCGGTATAGATCTTTCAAAATAAAATACCTACCAAACTGTAATAAATTCATTTAACAAGATTCTTAGGTAATTGGCACAACTAAGAAAAGTCTGCAAGGCACTGGAGTGCACTAGCTGAATGAAATATGTGGTATTCTAGATGAACCATGCGATGTGCCTACGCACAGCCACTCTGCCTGACCAAAAGGCCCATTCTTGTCACAAGGTCTGGACGAGTTACAGGAAGCAAAATATAGTAAAGAACCAAACACTTCATTGCTTTTCAATTGCAAGGAGATTTTCCTCATACCAGCAAATAATGTATATTTATGTAATATATCATTGGAATGTTTGTCAAACAAAAGCAAAAGGAAAATGAGAAGGAATAGATCAGAAGAAGAATGAAGACAAAAAGAAATAGGAGAAAAAAGGGAGCAGGAAACAAGAAAGTTAAGTACAGTAGGGTGAGAAAGGAGAAAAGAAACAAAAGGGAAGAAAATTCAAGAGCCCAAGAAATCGAATGTCGGACTTGGAACTTGATGGCAGTGTGAATAATGAAATTTAGTTCAAAGGGGGTGGTAATGAGAATACCAAGGCCCGGCTTGGAGCGCTGCCTCCAAACCAAACTCTGGGTGACACTGTCTTAAACCTCAGTGTCTATTTCTGGAAGATAAAGATACTTAACCATGACCTTTCTCAGGTCTCTTTTAGCTTCAGATCTGTATGACTTTTCTCACTGGGATTTGAGCCAATGTCTAATCTGGCAGCGAAAGGTGTGTCTCCTTCCCACTGGTACAACACAGTGAAGAGAATGTTTTCACCACAATTTGATCCTGGAATTTCCGGATCCATATATTAAATCCAGACTGTGTAACGTAATATTTTATAAACTAGAACGTTAAAGATATCAATTCAAAATAGTTAAAATATTATTTTTCATCTTTTTTTTTTTAAATCGGTACTGGGGATCGAACTCATGACTGTGCACTTGCAAGGCAGGCGCTTATGCCGCTGAGCTAAATCCCCTGCCCTAAAATATTATTTTTTAAAAAAGAGATGCATTGTAGTCTTAAGTAACCAATTGCCATAGTAGAGAAAAATAAACTTTCTGCCTAGAGTTTGAGATATGAAATTTGGGACTAATAGAGAAATGCAATACAATACAATGATATTACCAAAGTTTATTCCAAGAAAATAGTTCAACAGTAGATCCATAAATACTTGGAGAAAGAAAAGTTTTCTGCACTCAAATCTCCTGAAAATGCAGTTGTAATAGATGAACAGCTTTTTGCTTTCTGTAGAATTTCTCAGTAACTTTGTCACGCAGCATCCATTTCCAAATATACATTATTAAAGACGTAGAACATGCCCCTCTTCCCAAGCTGCTTTCATCATGAGAGCCTTGTTATTCATCAGTGTTATTGTGCCCAAAGGGAACTTATTTGGTGAAATTTTATGACTTATGGCAAGTCACTTATCTCTTCATGTCATTTTCTTCTTTTGTACAAATGAGGGGGTTGGATTAGAAATCACTAATGTTCTTTCCAGGTATAAAATGGTACAGTTAAATAAAGCCTAGAAAATATCATTAGTTGCATTTGAGATAATAATGAGTCACTACAAGATAGGGAACAGGATAATGAGTCTGCCAGTTTGTGTGGTACAGATGATCAATTCTGTACAAGATCAGGAAGGCTTGATATCAGTGTGGGCTCAGGCTGTTAGAACAGACTGGGCTTCTAAGCAAAGAGGAGGCAGAAGGAGGAGGATTTGAAAAGGCCATCACTTTAAATACAGGTATATAGAAAGAGATAATTTTAGTAACTGTACATTCTTGGTCTCCAGGGACAAAACTCAACTTGAATGTGGCAGAAAGGGACATACATTAGAATCACAGTACGAGGTTTTGCTACATGACTCAAGAAAGAGTATGGTACACATGAACTTCTCAGTAATTTAAATCATGATTTCAGAGCCACCATCTGAATGATATTTTCTGTTCTCCATGTAAACCTGCTTTGTACTTTCTTTTTCTTGTTTCTTTCTGCTAAATAGTACAGGACATGGGTAGCAGTAGCCCTTTTTCATATGATTTCTCTGACTACCAGGGGAGGGTTGGATCTGTTCTTTTATTTCCAGTTAATATATCCCTGGGAAATGGCTCTTGTCAGCCTGCTTAGCTCAGGTATGTTTAGGACTAATGAGTTACATCCAGTTTCCTTATTTTCATAAAATATTTTCTTTGGTTGAAAAGCATTCACAACTATGTTAATATGATACATTTACAATATATTTCATGCATTTCAATACATTTGAAGAAAGTGTTCTGGTTAGCTATCTCTGGGTAATAACCATCAGATCTGCAACTTACATGATTTTGTAGGTAAAGAGTTTGAAGAAGGCATGAATTAACAATTGACATTTGTAATCACTCATGTGGTTCCAATTCATCATTGGCTGTGTTCAAGAACTGGTCAATTCTTGACTGTGCTGTTGTTGACTGTGCTGGCCAATCAAGAACTCAAATGGAGCTGCAGAAGAGAATATCTAACATGGTCTTTTTATATCAGGTTGATAAGATGTGGGAGGAAGCACTTCAAAACAGAGCATTCATTGGTGACGAAAAGTGCTACAAAAGATCAAAGCAGAAGCAGCATGTTTCCTCTGATCGCACATCACGTGTCAAGCAGTATCACCTCTACTTAGTTACAAATGATCCATCAAATTCAGCCCAAGTTCAAGAGAAGACCATGTATAATTCCTCTTCTTTAGGAGAAACTGCTGAAAAAAGTTGGCCATATTTAATGCAGCACAGAAAAGCCTCATAGGGTTCACTAGACTGTCGCTGATATTCATGGCACAAAAGGGTTAAGAGTACCCGTTAGGAGTGCATGTTCAAGCAGAGTGTGTTAGGTAAAAGTGTCTTGTTAATACTGCTTTAGAGAAAGTACAAGGGCACTGTATCCAAGATCTCAGTCTTCTGTGCAGATATTCCAAGTCATAATGCTACACTCCATTAGAGAAAAATATAGGAAATAAAAAAGTCTACTTAACCTTGATGGGTCAAGAATGACAGAACTGAGCTTTGCCCCCAAACCAGAAGAGTGAGTGAAGTGTTTCAGAATGGTGAAAGCATCTTGCTTATGGGGAGATAAAACTTGTCTTCCTAGGGTGAATATGATTAAAAGAGATTGCAAAGAAACATGAAGAGGACCTGTACCTCCTCTCCCACATGCAGCAATGATGGTTCAAAGAGATGGGAACTGACACCTTCTGTCTCCAGGACACACAGAATAGAAATACAGTCAATAAGACAAGGCATTCATTCATGTGCGTGACCTCTTTCTTATCAGATGCAAAAGATGAAAACTGACAGCCATCCTCTTGCTGATTCTCCACTTCTTTCCACCTCTCCTCGAGGCACAGCTGGAAGAAGCCTTTGGGTGAGAAAGACCAGAAGTTTGTACCTATCACATATCTAGCTGAGATTTTTGTCTAAATGTATAGCTAAAGATTTTGCCATGCTCACTTGCAGTCTCCAGCTAAGAGATGACTAGGGAAGTTGTCACATACAGGAAGCAGGATGCCTTGGGATAGAAAACTTACGGGCACTCACACAAGCCATTCCGAACAACATAGTAATCACTTCTTATTAGGAATACATTTCAAGACTCCTAGTGGGTAAATTACACCTCTACAGTATTTGTTATATACTGTTTTGTCCTGAATATGCATGGCCAGGATAAACTTTCTCCATTTCATTTGAAAGTATTGCTTTACATCTTATTTTTGGTCTCTCTAAAGTGCCAAAATTACTGCTTTGGTACTTTGTTACTATTCTTAAATAAATGAGGATTATGTGATCACAAGCACTGAAGCACAGCAATAAAGATCTTGAATCTGATACTTGAAATAGCTACAAAGTGCCTACCTGGCACAGGTAGCATGTACATTGTGAATACAAGGGCCAAAGGAATCATTTCTCTGTCCTAGTGGGACAAAGTGTGGAGGTGGTGGATTTCATCACATCATGCACAACTGTGTACAGTGTAAAACTTATAAATTGTTTGCATCTTTACTATTCCATTTACTATTTCCCAGCTATGGTTTATTCTAGGTAACTGAGACTATAGCAATCCAAACTCTGGGTAAAGGAGGTTATACTTTATCCTACATGGATCATGTTCCATTGATGGTCAGGGAAATATTTTTATTTACTGTGATGGTCTAATTGAGTACTAGGTTTCTAAGTAATAACTGCATGCAGTACAAAAGGCAAAAGTGATATTTTAATGATATTTGTTTCTCCAGTATTTGGCTATAATAAGATTTTATTGAATATTTGATGAATGATTATTATTAGTTGAATGATCTAAAAAGTCTGTGCAGGTTCCTATATTATGAACACAGGATATTGTGCTGATCTTTAGTGGCTTATACTATTTATTCACTGACTAGTTGTCTATCCCAATGTTTTATTACTCCCTCTTTGCTTACCACAAGAATAATCCAAAAGGAAACTATAAGTGTGTATGCTAATAGCTTGTCCTGTGCTGCTCCAATGCTCAATATATGAATGACGTTAATTTAGGTAGATGGTCAGAAAAATACCCCTGGGAAGAGCAATATTTGAACAGAGACCCAAAAATTATAAGAAAATCAACTACATGATGATCTGGAAGTAGTTGTGAAAGCATAAATGAGACAGAGAATAAAACAAGTGTAAAGGAGAGAGCTTAATTTCACAGAAAAATGGCCTGTGTTTGAAAAATAAGAAACAAAATATAAAGCTATACAGGATCATATCAGAGATAAGAGAGTAGGGTACAGGCCAGATCACATAGAATCATGAAATCTATGTGAGGAGCTCTCACTGTGTTATGAGGGTAATGGAAAATCATTTCCGATTTTTGCCTAGAAAACTGCCAAATCCTTTCAACAAATGATAAAATCTCCAAGTCTGCAAGGAGATTCAAACACAACCTAATTGTCCAACGGTTCAAAATCTGTTAAGTAAATGATAGTATATGTGTGTGTGTAAATGCTGCGCACCACTTAAAATTATGTTGTAAAGAACACTTCATGACGTAGAAAATGTTCACAGAAAGTTTTATCAGTTCAACAACCAGCCGTCAAGGTGCACGCTTCTTGTTAAATGCCAAGTGGTTTTGCAGTGAGGAAAATGTTAATAACTAAAATTTGCTGCTGTTTCCCCTTTAGGAAGGAGATTTCTAATTTTTAAATATATATTTTTTAAACAAATATGTATGTATGAAAGAGATTTTGAGTGTATGTGTCATCATGCTACAGACAGAATCTATTTCTTTGCAGCAGAAATAAATCATGATGGCAGAAAAGGTAGGTACCCTGGACCAGTGGCCTCTGGAGTAGAGTTTTATTTGCCTAGATTCAGGATAGATCAGAGTTACTGGGTGAGAAGGCAAGTTACACACCTACCCAGAATGCTTTAAGACCATAGTAACATAGATTCTTCCTCCTTCATAATGTAACCTCAGCAGAAATTGACAGAAAACCTGAGTGTATGAGACAATATTTTGGAAAAAAAGTTATGTAAAATGCCAAGAAATTGCAACTCAATTTATTTAAAAAGGTGTCCCAGGTTAAAAAGTTAGTCATATATAAATGTTAAAGATTTAGAAAGTAACTAGCACAAAAGCAGAATCTTTTATATGTGTGTGTGTGTATAAATATATATCCCAATCTTACAGTTTTTAAAGGAGAAACATAATGCAAATATCTTCATGAGTGTTCATCACAGATTAAATTTCCACATGAAAAGCTTAAATATTAACATCATTGTGTAATGGAGGTCTCAGTGCTCAGTCTCACTAGCAGTAAAAGCAGAAAACGTATTACTGAAGTACACTTCAGCAAACTCATGGAAAGCATTAGAAAACTTATCTGCAATTTACAATTTTCAGTTTTTGTACTGCCTGTGGTTTCAGACAACTTTAAACAGGAACAAACCATGGCTTTTTTATTTTATTTTATTTATTTTATTTTATTTTATTTTATTTTATTTTATTTTATTTATTTTATTTATTTTATTTTATTTATTGGCAGCATCATGTGCTAGAATCCTGCCATCACTGCAAGATTCATGTCATTATTAGCTATCATTTCTAGTTACCATGCTAGCGAAAGGCAGCATGGTGCACTCAAAGGCAAATGCATGCTCATTTTGGAATTTGGCAAATTTAGACAAAAATCCTCGAAGTTGCACTTTTTCATGTTTTCATACGGAAATAGGAATAGCAAACTTGCCCAACTAGTAAATATTTGATAAGAAATATGTGTGAAGAGCCACATGAACTTTAAATGCCCATGCATATATAAAAGAATGATTTGGTTAAACCAACCGTGGTATGCCCTTTACGCCACTAGTTTTTGTTTTGAAAGCACTTCCTGTGTATTCTGAGGCTGTTCACAACAGCCCTAAATTCATATCCTTGGCATCGAAAATACAAAGTCTGTCTCTCCAAGTACAATCTGGCTCGGACTGTCAGATTCTACTCAGCCTATGAATGAGAAGCTGTGGCTCGCCCTCTGGTTTCTCAAGACAGAGTATTCAAATGTGTTTTTGAAATTAGCATTTCCTAACCTTTACCATATTTATGCATCACAGGAATAGCTTGAGGCACAATGCTGAGTATTTCATGCATTATATCATTTAATTAATAACTGTATTTGAAGCCAGATTTTACATACTTTTACATCTCTAGTTTGGATGGAGTTCTAGAAAGGTTGAGTTACTGCACTAATTATCTTTGAATCTTCAATCGGACTGAAATAGAACTCAACAAATTCATTATTAGATAGAATTAATCACATTATTTTAATAACTAATATATAATATAATTTTAATAACTAATATTATTTTAATAACTAATGACTAATATTGTTTTATTGTTACTATTAGTCCAATTTATAAAGTTCTTATAACATTGACATATTGATTACTAAGGTAAGTAGTTTTCATGAATTATCCCAAATAGGCATAATTTATTCTCATTTAAATTATGAACAAGGTATTCAAAAAGGAAAAGCTACTTTTGCACAGCCATTGATGACAGAATAAGAATTTAGATCCAAGTCTATCTGTCTTGTAAACCAGTGTGCTCAGTTGCTGTACTTCGTTGTTTCTTGTGGGCGGATCTGAGTATAATTTTGGATTATCTTGATGTAATGAATGATCTAGGTCCAGCATAACTTATCAATGTCTTAATGAGTGCTAGTGTTCCGCATTTACATAATCTGATGTGTGGCTCATGACACCAACACATTGTATTTGTTCAGCCCTGCACATGTCTCAGCTGCCAACAGTTGCTATGTCCTAATGGAAGATTAGTTACTAGGGTATAAGAGCAAAAAGCAAACTGCTACAGAACAGTTTACAGTAGATCAAAGTTCATATCTGCCAATATCCCCGTATCTGTTACATTTTCAAATCTATGTAAGAATAAAGCAATTCACGAATATCTTGGGTAGTTTTCTTGTTTCAGAGAACAGGTTTGTAGAGGACAGTTCGTGCATCAGGACACGTGGCAGTGGTCAGCCTGAAGCTGCCTGATTTGAACACCTGAGGAGTGAAATTGCCCCCAGCGTCAGCCTGGCCCATACATTTTGATTGTCATTATACACCCCTGGGGAAAAAAAAACTTATGAACCTTCAGATAACCCCAGAAACAGAGGTGAGAAAAATGAATTTTATTGCAACAGAAACTGGGGGATGTTTCCTCAGGAACACAGGAAAACTAATAAAAAAGGAAATCGAGATGGAAGTGTTAAATTTTCAAGCAGAAATGATTTCTCAAGGATGATTTGGGCATATGTGGTACAAAATAAATCTAATTTAGATTGGTCAATATCTTTTCACCTATAATGGTCTGCTAGGTAGACTGGCCATAATTCTTCATTTTGTATAAATCAGATTGATAATTTTTTATAGACCCAATAAGAGATAAGAAAAGAATCGTGTATCTATTTACTCCATCATTAATTCATTGGCTTATGGAATCGTTCATTCATATATGACTTCATTTTTTACTCAGTTTTAAAGAGAATTTAAGAAATTTGCAATGGGAGTCTACATTTAATGAAAACAGATTTCAGATTAAAACAAATATAATAACTAGTATATAGAAGATATAAGCCAAGAAGGGCTAGGTAAGACTTTCCAAATTCTTGACTACAAACCAGAGAGAAAACAGAGATAACACAGTAGAGTCAATGAGGAACTATTTTTTTTAAAGAAATATATCCTCCTGACAAAGAAAAACTGTTCCTTTGCTGAGGCAAAGGAATTATTGGCAAATAATATTTCAGAAACTTCTGCAGCCTTCTAGCATTTGTCCTTACAATGAACTGTGGGGTAAAAAAATGGTGCTGAAATGATGCTTAATACTTCACTTTATGTTTCTTAGAGGTGGCAGAAAAAGGGAAACTAAACATGATATATAATAAAATGAAACAGAAATTTTAAATTACTTTTTCTAAGGAAAATAATATATGTTACTTTGAATTTTTTAATTTTAGAAACAAAAAACAAAATATAAAAACAACACAATTTTAAAAATAGTAGGAAATTAGCACTAGTTAATGTACTGCATATTGTTGTCTTAAAAATGGTTCATATTACAGGATTTAGGCATAAAACAAATGATCAAACAATGAAAACACACAACTGTTCTTTTTGATGAACAGAGAGCTACTTTGAATTTTCAAAGGAACTGACTATTAAACATTCTGAAGAACATCCAGTAATTAATAAGATAGAAATATATATTTAACATTTTTTAAATTTAGATTTTACTAAATTTTTATAATATTGATGGAATTGTGCAAACAACATCCATACAAACAGGTTTAAGATTTGATAGTTTTAACATTTTGCCCTATTTAATTTTGTGACTATTGCTTAATTATGGTAGATTATAAAAAAATATATAATTATCTCACTTTATCCTTCATAATGGCAAATAATACAAGTTTTCTGCAAACGTGACAGCCATTATTATAGCCAAGATGTAAAATAAAAATTTTTTATTACTATCAAATGCTACACCTGTAGTTATGGCAAATATATGTTCTCGAAAGTGATAAATATTTCAAATGGTATGCAATCAGAATGGCTAACATCAAGAATACAAACAGTATCAATGCTGCCAAGAATGTGTAGAAAAAGCAACACTTTTACGCTACTGGTGGGAATGTATATTCCTACAACCACTATTGAAAGTCATGCAAAAATCAAAAGTAGAAGCCAGCAATACTATCCTCAGTGTATCACATTGTTTCTATGCTGCAAGAAGCTGCAAGTGTAAATAAGAACCAACACGTGTATCGGAGGTTGTGAAACAGGAAGTAATTGTTCAAAAGGAAGGGGGATGAGGGTAAGATTGTTGAAAGGAAAAGAAAATATTGAGAACAAAAGAATAAAATGGAAACAAAGCTTTGTAAATAAGGAGGGCAAGAGGTATTGAAGGGAGGGGAGGGGAGAGGAATGGGAAAAAAGGAGAACTAACATATCCTGTACATGTGCACATTCTCCATGAGTGTGATCAGTAAGTATATCTAAACTGTACCAGTAAACTTAGAGTACTCCTCAGTATATTCCTGAAATTAAAAGTCACCGTATTATATTTGCATGCCTATGTTTCCTAAAGCACACTAAACAACAGCTATACTATGGAAACAAGCTAGAAATCCATCGTTATCAGTCATTGCTTACTAGAGAAACATATTAATTCAAGATACACAAATATATAAGATTGGCTTAAAATGACCACCCACAGAGTCCAAGGCTTGGAGCTCACTGTAGTGTCCCTTAAGGGTCTGCAAAGGAAAGCTGAAGAGTCTGTGTTGGAAGCTTGGATCCCAAGTGAAGGTGAAAACTGCAGCTTCTCCTAAGAAACAAAGCAAGGCTTTCTTCTTCCTTTCTCTTTCACTCCATTCATGCAGCAAGCCTATTGCTTGGTGCCATTTACACCCAGGGTGGGCCTTGGTCTTCAATAAATCCCTTCAGCTGCCCGCAGATGCATGCTGCGACACTTCTTACGCAAATTGAAAGTTAACTATCTCACTCATGAACAGATTGACAGATAAAGAAAATAGGGATTACAGACACAAGAGAATATCATAAAGCCGTAAATAAGAATGGAATCCTCCTAATAGATAATGTAACAATGAAAGGGAAAGAAAGTGTTCTAAAGGATATAACTGTATGTATAAATGTACAAGATACAGGACCATTCTACTGTTTTTGTTAGTTCATCAAACAATAGTTTGTACTGTCATTGTTTGTCCATTTTTTATACTTTGATTTGGTAACTTGAACAACTACTTCTAAGATAGCAATATGTAATTTATCAATTAGTGATTTCTTAGTGTTATTTTTTGACTAGTCATTTCTTAGTGTTTAATTTTTAATTCTGTATTATGTCTACTTTTTTCTGTTTTGCTTTTTTCTCTAAATAAAAAAAGATAATGGAATCATGTCATTTTCAGGAAAGTTTATGAGACTGTAGATCACACTAAGTGAAAAAAAAAAACAGATTCAGAGTTAAATAACATATAATTTCTTTCATAAGTGAAACCTAATATTTTTTAAAAAATAAGAAGTGATAAGAAAATAGAAGACAGACTATTAGCAGAATGAGGGGAGGACAGGGTAATGGGAAGGTAAATTTAAGCAAAATATGTTATATACATGTATTAATTTGCCAAAATGGAACCCACTATTCTACCTGATACCCAACAATTAAAAATAAAACAGTAACTATTATCATATTAGTGACAATAAATAAAGTTTTACTACAATATTTGACACCATTAAATACCAGAATTTAGAGAACAAACAGGTGAAGATTTTTAACTTCATTAAATATGGCAAAATCTATTAAATTTTTTTAAGGTAGGTAATATGAAAGTGTCTCTTACATACAATATTGACTTTTGGCCTCTTAGAAAAGCAATATATTTGTGCCCTTTTAATATTCAACATGAATGTTACCTAAAATGAAGTAGTATGTGATGAAGTAGATGCTGACAAAAATATACTGCCTGGCTCCCATAACCCATAATCCACCAAATCCTTTCAAACCCGTATGAAGTCACCCCACATCCAAAACACACAATGAGTTTGAAAACCCAAGAAAAGCATTGCCTGTTTGTCCACTTCATAGCATATAATATCATCATGGCCGTGTCCTTAGTATCTGACTTTTACTTTTGGATACCAGGAATTGGACTCAGAATTTCATGCTTGTGAGGCAGGCACTGTGCCACTGAGCTAAATCCCCAGCCTGATATCTAGCTTTTAAAAAAATTTTGTATGTACTTGTCAGTGCATGTCTGCTGAATTTAATGATCATATTTTTTAACTTAGTATAAGGCTATGCAAATTCATTCATGTTTCTGTGTTTGTCAGTGATATTCTTTTTTTATATATTTCTAGTTAATATTTTATCATATGGCTATATTGCAAAGTTCATTTTTTGTTGACACATGCTTAGATTGTTATGAATCTTTTGCTCTTTTGAGCAATACTATGGACATTCTTATTTAGATGTGCTTTTTGAATGGGACACATTTTTCCTTCTTATGTAAATTATAAATTACCATGCTCATTTTGGGGGCCTAATTTATCCTTCAGTATGGAGCTGCAGAAATTCCTTTTATATTTTAGTTACAAGCCCTTGAGAGTGCATATTTATCCCAGTTTTGTCACTTGCATTTTTGTTTCATAAAATGATGTCTTCTCATATCCTACTTTTTAATTTAATGAAATTTAATGTATGTTTTTCATAATTCATGCATTTGATGTCCAGGAAATTTTTGCTTACTCAAGATCATATTGATACTCCCTCTTGTGCCCTTTGGAAGTCTTATAATTTTAGCTTTGATATTTAGCCAGATGATCTAGCTCAAAATAATTTTTTTGACTGATACAAGCTGCTGGTTAAAGTTCATCTTTTTCCTAATTGCTATAGAATCATTTCAATCCTATTTATGAGAAATTGTGTTTTCCCATTGCAGTAACTTTATACCTAGACTTTCTTAAAAAATTATAAAATATATGTAGATTTAGCCTAGATTTCCCATGTTCTGTCACTTTATTTATATATTTCTAATAGAAAAGCATCTTGAATACTGTGGAAATACTGTTCATCTTAAAATCAGTTTTTATGATTTCTCCAGACCTGTTTATGTTTGTGTTGACTCTTTTACCTCTTGCCTTTATAAATTTCAGTATAAGCTCGTCAATTTCTACAGGGAAAAACTGCTAGAAATTTAATTGCTATGGAATTGAATCTATATAGAACTGTCTCAAAAACACTAAATCTTTAATGATCCTGGCATGTCTTCATTTATTAAGGTGTCCTTGATTTCTATCAGAAGTGTGTTTTGGTTTTTTAATATAGAAGTTTTACAGAATGTTCTTTTTTTTCTAATTAGTTTGTATTTTGAAATTAACCATAAGTAGCAGTTTAAAATGTACTTCTGTAGTTTTTTGTTGCTTGTATTAAGGAATACATTATTTTGCATACTAAACTTGTATCCTTTGAAATTGCCTGATTCACTTATCAGTTCTACAAACTCATTCATGAATTCTTTAGATTTTGTATGTTAATATCATATCTTCTGTGATACAAAAGATGCTTATGGTTTCTTTTTAGATTTTGTCCTTTTTATACCCATTTTTATTCCTTAAATCATTTCATAAGATTTCAAGAACAAATATAAAACATTTTGTAGACAAGTATTTTATATTTGACCCCATCTTGGGAAATAGATGTTCTATATTTCACCATCACGTATGATACTAGCTGGTTTTCTATGTATAAATGTTTTAATTTGAGAAATCTGTGTCTACTTTGTTTTTTGTTGTTATTGTTGTTTTGATTTTGGTACTGGAGATTGAACTCATGACCTCACACTTACCAAGCAGGCACTCAGGCCACTGAGCTAAATCCTCAGCCCTCTGTGTCTACTTTGATTAATGGTATTATTATGGTTTGAGCTAAAATTTTGAACCCTTTTATGGAGATAAATATGTGTGCTTTTTTGTTGTTGGTTTCTTTTTATCATTTGATTTTAACATGAACAACTATATTGATTAATTTTTGAGTAATAAGTTAGACATATTCTCTGGAAAAATCCACTTAGATATATTTTCATTTATATATTTTGTTACTTAGGTTTGATAGTATTTTAATAAACATTTATATGCATTTTAGAATGGATACAAATCTAAAAGCTTTTATTAATTTGCATTATAAAAATTCTAATTACTTTGTAAACAAGTATATGTTTGCAATACCTAATGCTTATTTCCTTATGTGGTATTGGTACATGCGTGTAACGTAGCAATTCTTTAGTATTATTCCTCCCCCTGGTCTAACTTCCTTCTCCCTTCATGTCTTTCCTTTTGAGAAAAGATCTCTCTCTGTACTTCCTATTACTGATATGTACCTTTTATTTTGCTCTTTGTTTATACATGATTTATTGATTTTTTACTATGTAGTTTTGCATTAAGGTTAAAGTAACCTCATGACGTAATTTTTCTTTGTATTCCTAAAGCATTCATATAAGATTGACATTGTTTCCCATGTAATAATGGATATAAACAATTGTCTCTCTATAGCTGCCACTTTATATATTGTAACTATTTCTTTTTATGTAAGATATTATTAATACAAAAATAAATTTCATATTTTCAATTCTTCTTTTTTTAATTTTCAATGTCTTCATGTATTTGTCCATCGAATTGGCCTGAGATTTTCATATTATTTGTCTTAGCCATTTTTTAATTACTTTAGGATTTGTACTTTTTCTCTGTAATTCATAATGTGAACATCTGTCTTCTCTCTGTTTTTATACTTCTTTACTTAGCACTTTTTAAATTTTATTAATCTTTTCATACAGTGGAATGTTTTCTTTTGTATTAACTCCTCCTTTATGTATGAGACTTATTTTCTTCAATTTACTTTGAGTTTGCTTACCTTTTGTTAGTTGTTAATATGGAAGATTAGATAATATATTTAAAACTGACTACTTTGACATAATAGGGATAAACTTGTCTTATCTACAATAAATGAAATGGATATACTTTGAGACTATAATACTAAGTGAAATAAATCAGACACACAACTTTTAAAGTCGCATAATTTCTCTTAGATGACATTAGGATTTATCTAGATATTCCCTCCATAGCATTAGGAGCTCACAGGTGAGGTGATCGGATCAAGGGGTAGTCAAATGTACTACTGGGAGGTGAAGCCTGTGGAGAGGAGGGAGATGGAAGGAACTATGGCTTGGAAGGGCCCCCCCCCCGTCTCTCTGTCTCTGTGCCTCTCTGTCTCTGTCTCTCTCTCTCTCTTTCCTTTTTCT
Organism: Dolichotis patagonum; assembly: GCA_004027295.1. Lineage (NCBI taxonomy): Eukaryota > Metazoa > Chordata > Mammalia > Rodentia > Caviidae > Dolichotis > Dolichotis patagonum. Next base: position 57,352 of record PVJX010006999.1, read on the forward strand.
GTGTCTCTCTCTGTACTTCCAGCATCCATAATATGCACTCTTTCTTCCAATGCCATGCCCTGGCATGCCACCCTGCCTTGGAGCCAGCCAACTATGGGTTTAGAGCTCTACAAATGTAATGCAAAATAAACTTTTCCCCATTAAATGGTGAGTGTCAGGTATTGTGTCTCAGCAATAAAATGTATCAAAGACATATAAGGAATGCAAACTATAAATAAAGATCATAATAAAAGATAACAGGAAACAAAGAGATATTTTGCAAAAGGGAAAAGGTCAAATAGACGGAGGGAGGGGAAAAGTAGCAGAGCATAATAGGGGAAAAAAGAGTTAAGAGTTACATTCCCCTCATGATGAGTATAATCCCTATGTACTACACATGTACTAAATAAAATGCACTTTTTCATTTAGCGGTACTTCAATCTGTAAATTTCCCTGTAAGGATTACGTTAGCTGTATACTACAACTTCTGATAATGTGTTTTGTTAACATTCCATTGTTCAGTGAAATACTTTCTTTTTGTGTGTGAATTTATATTTATTTATAAATTAGTACCCTGACTTAAAATTACTACTATATTTTCCAGATAGCTTTTGTTTTCTTGTCAGTTATTTAATGCTCTCATGGAGAGGAAAAGTGCTATGAATTATTTCAAGCCTTTAATGTTCCCAGATACTTCAATCGCAGTGACTGCGCCAAACTCCCTTGGGAAACAAGTGGGTCCTGCAGTTGTTTTATTTGTTCTTTCTTTTAAGTTTCTTTTCCTTCAATTTTTATCTTTAGTACTTGTCTTCCATACATGGTGATATCATTCTCTACATGGCATTAGTACATGTACACAACACATTATTATTATTATTATTATTATTGGTACCAGAAATTGAGTTCAATACCTGGTGCTTGCCAGGCAGGCACTGTAACTCTGAGCTCTACCCCCAGCTGCAACACATCCTAAGTATTGTTTAATCCACTTTCCTTCTCCTCCCTATTATTTCCCTCTATCTCTTGATCCCCATCCCTGTGGCAAAATGTCCCTGTCATCTACCTATAATTTTGCCTTTTACTTATATTTTGAGCTTCTCATATAATATTAGTGTTCTGTAGATGTCCTTTTGTCAGATTAGTTCCTGGTGGTCAACTTTATTTTTCACTTGTCTTTGTCCAATTTTTCGCATAAACTTTCCTCAAGATGTAAGCATTACTGTATTACTTTTATACTACTTTCACTTTTTTCTCCATCTATATTGTTACTCCATCTATATTGTTACATACACATTTTTGGTTTATGATTTGTAATTAACTGGTATGGTGAAGTAATCTACATTTTGTCTGGCAACATTTTTTGTTTTGAAATTTAGTTTGCTATGCATTAACATTGACAAATCTTCCATATGCTTGTTTTGCACAAATCTATTTTCCATCCATTTGTTTCTACCTATTTGAATCACCATACATAAAATCTGTCTGTTGTTAATGGCATACAGTTCTAAACTTAAATGATTTATTTTCTATTTGACCACCTTGTGTGGCTGTGTATATTCTACTTAACCCTCTTTTGTTCCATTTCTGTATTTTTATGAAGAAAGTGCTACACACCTATGTGTAGTTATATATGTATTACGTATAATTTAACCACCAGTTTTAGTTCAGTTGTACCAAGTGCACACACACATTTTTTTTCTTTGATACTGGGAACTGAACTCGGGACTTCATGCTTGCTAGGCCGACACTGTCCCACTGAGCTATATCCCCAGCACACACACATTTTTGTGCAATCATCCTAAACATTAACTTTCCAGAACATTTTTGCCTTTCCAAAGGGACACTTTATGCTCATTAAAACAATGAATTTCCAGTTTTAACCTTATTCCTGGTCCTTGGAAAATGTTATGCATTTTAAAATTATATATAGATATATGTATTATATATAATTATATATTTTCAAATATATACTCTATTCATATGTAAATATATACTCTATTCATATGTAAATATATACTCTATGCATATGTAATAAATAGAATTCTTAAAAATATATGTACCTGTGATTTATATGAAACCTTTATTGGTTTCTTTTGATATTGCGATATGCACTCTCAGCACAATGTGATTTGAAATAAATAAATATGACATGACACATACTGTAATAACTTTTTACCAAACCATTTAATGCATTATATTTCCAGTCTCTTTGCTACTGTTGGCATGCTTTATTTTAACTTTAAATTATGCACTTTGAAAGAAGTTATGAAAGATATACTTTTACATTGATGTAGGTGTTTACTGTTTTAAATGCTGTTCTTTTTTCCATATAGTTTTACATTTCCAAAGCCATTTATATTTCTTAAGTTTGAAGAGTTTGAGTTGTTTTTGTATGTGAGGCAGCTACAAGATTTTTTGTTTGTTTTGCTGCTAATATCTTTATTTTGTCTTCCTTTTAAAAGTACATTCTTGTTACTTATAGAATACTAGGTTGACAGTGGGTTTTTGTTTGGTTTCCTTGCTTTCATCTTAGCCTGTTAAGATGTCTCTTCATTATATTTTAGCTTATTTTATGTATGATGAAACAATAACTTTCAGTATTATTATTGTACCTTATAATGCAGTGTCTCATTTTTCTTATGGCTTTCAAAAATTTTTAAGAGATGAATTCTGTCCAGTTTTTGTTTGGTTTTGACCCTTTTCAGGTATCTTCAAATGATTTTTTTCCAGTTATTTTCACTGTTATTATCTGGACATTCTGTCTTATATAAAATGCTCTCAGGTATTACCAGAAAAAAAAAACTAAGTTGGTAGTTTTTAAAATTTAGTCATTTATTTGCTATTTCTGGCAAGTGCCAACCTTTTGTATGGAATCACACATTGTCATATCATTTTTCTTCTTTCTGGAAAACATTTTTTTACTATTTGTTTTAACTGATGATAAAATGATCCCAGCTTTCATTATTTGAAAACAAAAACTTTAGTTTCTAAACAAGTCTTCAAAGCATCTTTCTCTCTCCTCTCCCTCTACCTCTCTTTCTTTCTTTTTCTCTCTCTTTCTTTCTGTCCCTGCCCCCACATACACACACACAACTGTAAAGAATTGTTCCATTAAGACCTGGATTGCAGATCTTCACACATGAAAGGTTTATGCACCCATACTGTTCTGTATGTAACAAGTCTTAAGTATCTGCTTTTCTGGTTGATGATAGCATATTTTTCTTCACCTGTGGCTTCCAAAATTTTATTATTATATACCTTTGCATAATTTTCTTTGTGATTATCTATCTCAAGTTTTCTTGAGTATCTAGGGTTCATCACTTCAGAGTTTTCTGAAAGTTCTAAATTTTCAGAAATCATGCCTTTAAAATAGTATTCCTACACATTTCTCTCATCTCATTTGAAGAATTGTGTATCAGAATTTTTTTCTTTTAAAACAAAAATAGAACAAAAGCAATGATAATTTCAAAACAACATAATAGGATGTTAACAATGGTTAATATATTGTGTATTATTGTCAAAGTAGTTGCTCAAATTACCAAATATAGGGATTAAAATTACCAAACAATGAAAACACAAACTGTTCTTTTTGATGAACTAACAGAGATTCATAACATAGTTATATCTTGCATATATATATATACATATACATGTATGTATGTATATATATGATCTTTTCCCTTTTTTCTCTTCTCTCTTGCTTAACCTCAGTTGTTCTTTCTTTTGAGAAGTTTCTTCTCTTTCACTTTCACAATATCTATTGCACATTTTGGATCCTGTTTACTCTTTCAGAGAGACAATATGATGTTTACACATGTGTGTGTGTGATTTGTTTCACTTATGAGTATATCTCAAGTTGCATTCATTTACCTATAAAAGACTATAGTTTATCCTTCTTTATAGCTGAGTGGTAATCTATTATATAATAGTATCCTATCCTTTTTCTCCATTCTTTGGTTGCTAGGTTGCTTCTGTGTATTAGATTATTTTGGGTAGTGATACAGACAATTTTATCACTATGCACTTTGTTGGCTTCATGTTTTCCTCTGTTAGTATTACAACTTGAGTGTAACTCACCCCAAACTCATGTAGAAATTTAATCCCTATTTTGGTGGTAAGAAATTATTAGACCATGAAGGCTCCTACCTTATTAATATGATTAATAATCTTTAAAAAAAGAAGTCCCATGGAGATCTTCCACCATTTTACTCTTCCTCTTTTTATCATATGGTCATTTTTGCTCCTAAGGAAGACTCATAAAAAAGAAGTCACCTTAAAGCACAGAGCAAGGTTCACCAGTCAATGAGCCAGATTTTCCTTCTTTCAGAATTATTAAAAGTAAACTTCTGTTGGGTAGAAGTCACTCAGACTCAAGTAGTTTGTTACAGTAACGGACAAAGTAAACACAAAGTTTACATTTTGACTGTTTCTAGTCCTGGAATTCAAGTACCTGGATATTTCTTTTTCTTTCTAGATTTAATGTTATTAATGCTACCCATGGATTTACTTTTCTGACATCATAGATTTCATCACTAGTTTCCACATTTGGTTTTGTTTGTATCTTGGATTTCCCTTGTCATGATGTCCACAATGTTCTTTAGCTCTGTTAGCATAGGGAAACAGACTTATAATGGGTCTTTTAAAATCTTTTTCTTCTAATTCAGCTATTTCATTCATTTATATATTGCTTTCTATTAACTTATCTTCCTATTGTTTATGTCACTTTTCCATCCTCTAAGTTTTCATGCTCTGTAGAGCCCACTTTACATCATAAAATACTACAATTTTGTAACATATTTTTTGTTTTGCTTTAAAAATTAATTCTTTAGTTCATCTTTATATTGGTAACAAAACTGGGTGGAAGGCACAGACACTTACTGTATACCTCTTTCCCTTACACATTATGGCCTCCAGAACTGTCAGTGTCACCATACTGTTTTCTTTCACTTAATAGTATATATTTAAGTTTTCTCCATTTTATACCTATTTCCCTTAGTATGTAATAATATTCCATTTTCTAGACCTATAGTAGTTTTCTATTCATTCACATATTTAAAGTTATCTTGCTAACAAGTATAGTATTTTTGAAAGAATGTCTGACTTTGTTCCCCCAGGTAGCCAAGTTATATTTGAAATGTATTGATCTTTCAAGTGTTTTCTTTTAAGAGTTCTGAATTTGGAGACAGAGTTGCCTTTCACTCTGAGGCTGGTTAATGTGTTTTTTCTCTGGGTTATGTACCGCTGCTCTGTCTGTGTGTTCGCTATGCATTCTGACTGATTAGAACATGTATTTCATCATTCCAAGGAGCCATAAGTTTTTAATCCCTTAGTGCTTTCACCATGATGATTCATTTTTCTCTTATAATTGCAACTTTTGCATGTATGTCTCACTATTCACCAAAGATTAGTGAAGCCCACATGGAGATGAATGAAAGTTTTTCTTCCTCTGGAGACTCTTTTCTTCTGCACTCTGCTGGGTAAATTATAGTTACCTAAACCTTCCCAGATTCCAAAGTGCAAATTCTTTGCGCTTTTGTTTATGACATAACCCTACCCTTTCAGCCTCCACTCATACCTTCCTATCCTTTACATTTCAGGCATCTAATGTCAACAAAGTGTATCCAAGTGGAAAGGTGACATAACCATGAGGCTCATTTGCTTTTCTTATTGTCTCTGGGAACATTCATTTCCTGTGCTGCCTTATATCTTATTAGATATTTTTCTAGTTTTACACTTTTTCTTGTATTTTTCTAGTTTTACAGTTTTTTTTCCCCAGTGGGAACTAAAGTTCAGTCTCAGCTAGTCCTCACAGGCCAAAAAGAAAGAGAATTTCTATTATTTCGTTATTTGTTTTAATGATTTGTCTTTCCTTAAGTCTTCTCTAGAGAATAGTTGATTTGTGGGGTTATAATGGCTTAAAAGTTGAAATGCTGATGTTTCTTGTGTGCATCTTTTTTAGGAGCAGTCACCCAGCCTTGGTATGAACATTTAATGCAGCTCGATTCTCATTGCATCACAGTAAGCCTGTTTCCTTTTCAGCAGTTCTAGTGTTTTAATATCTCAACCTTATGATTAGTTACAATCTACTTTCTCTTAATTCTCTTTGATGATCTTCTTCCATCTCTTAATTCATATGCTGAGATTGCTTTAAATTTGGATGAATTATAACCTCATCATAAATGTGTTCTCTAATAAAAACAAAAAGAGTATCTAATTTTTATACACCACCCCTTTATTAAAATAATTTTTACATCTGCTGTTCTAGAAGAGAAAGTATAATTAGCACCATTATCAAACCTGGATAAGCTGAAATGTTAGAGGTACAAGCTAAGTTCTTGAATAAGAATTGTCAGATACTGAGCTTTTCACAATTTTAATTCTGTATTTTAACAATATGCATGTCTGGTGTTATGTGGTAAAGGGAAGCGAAAATATTCTACTGATCTCTCAGACAAGAATAAACACCAAATGATCACTAGATTCAGGTTGATATTTTCAGGCTTGATACATTAACATATTCAAAAATACTGAAAAACCAAACCCCAATATGAGGAGATTCATCTAGTTGGGTGAAAATCAAATAAACTATGATACCAAACTGACAACATAGAATTATATTAGAGTCAAAAATGAATAATTTAGGTAGAAAAGTTCTGATTGCTTTGTAAAAGACTGGTTTAGTTTAAAAACTCTGGTCACATATTAAATACCAGCACTAGTAGGCAATAATAATGTATAAGCATTGTAAAGGATATATTATGTTTTGAAAATGTGAATGTTTCTTACATTAAATATTCCAGACCCTGCTAAGAAAGGTATTGCTAGATCTATTTTACAAATAAAACACAGATTATCTAGCTATTTTTATTAAGCTCATACAATTAGCAAATATAATTTTGTGATTCTAACCACTATCATCCTGATCCCATCTGTACCTTTACCTGTCTTACAATTAAAGTAAGTTCTGGTGTTGAGCATTCATATCTGGTATAAAATGTTAATAAATGTTTTGTAATTAATTTAGCATTAAAGAATTTGGTCCTTTAGTACTCTGTTTTCATCCACAACTTCCCTACTTCCTTGTTAAAATGATGCTACTTTTTAAATTCTGAAGTGTTACTTAAAATAGAAAAACAAATTATGTTGCAATAAGTATTAATTAATTACTATCATTATTTATTTATTTATTTATTTATTTAAAAGGATGACATGTAAATAAAGGATGAGGTGGAAATGTTTAAGGAAACTACCTTAGGTAAAAGTAATTTGAGTAGACTAGGTCCATAGTCAGTAATAGATTGGCTCATTGTTTATCCTTGTAAATAAATTTTTATTGATATATTGGCTTGTGTACCTACTAGTTCTGATGCTATAATAGCAGACTTTAGTAAATTTACTAGCTGCAACCAAAACCCTTTGACAAACAAAGTCTAAAATATTTACTTTTCTATTTCTTACAGAGAATTAATTCCAGATCCTGAAATAGATGGTGAGAATATATGAGAGGTATAATTTAATTGTTTAAAGTAATAACAATGACAGATTGAGTTTCAAATGAGAAAGACTAATCAGTGATTTGTATGTTTGTAGTTAAAGGTCGCTTATTTCAACAAAGTAGCTAAGGGTTGTTACTGCTTACAAAAGATTCACATGGAGACACTGAGTAGGGGTTTTTAAGTGGGTAAGTTTTAGTCTAATATATAACAGTGGTAAAGCATGCATGAAAGAACCTGTTAAAAATTAAAATGCTATCAACTGCTGGAACTTCAGCACATCACAGGACAGGTAATACAGAGATACACTGCATAAGTAATGTTGTTAAAGAGGGTTAGCTTCAAAATTTGTCATAGCAAAGAAAAAAAGCATTTACTTTTCTGAGTGAATTCTGGGACTTCTGTAATAAAATAACAGAATAGATTGACAAAAGAAAAACAAAATGGAAGTTTACGAGCTTGTGTTCATATATTGGAGAAAATTTGGAGAATACAAATAGTTACTCTCAAAGATGGGCCAAAAAAGTCTATATAGCATGTCTAACAAAGAGCAGTGTATTTTCAGAGAAGTGATGAAACAAAGGCAAAAGATCCTGAATCTTCTCTAGGACCAACAAATGCTGGGAAAATAAGTGATGAGAAGCAATGGTAGACACAGGATACTTATTAAAGTTTGTTATGCAGTTATTACCTTCTCTAGGTTCACAAGAGTTGAAGATCATCTTTTGTCCTTTTTGGTGGAAAGACAGGGCAGCGCAACTTTGTAAATTCACATCTTATTTTTTAGGGGGAAGGTAGAGAGTTATTCTTTACCTGCTTCATTCAATTGGCTCCAGCTCTATATAATTTATATGCTGATATATCTAATTTTGAGGTAGTATACTTCTTGATAGCTTTCAATTCTAACAAGAGAATGGGCAAAGTCATTGTAATCAGGAATATAGCATTTTGGTTGACACTGGGGTTGGTTGCTGACTTTCACCACCACTGGTTTTTATGAGTTTGATTAGTGTGAGCGGGATAAATTTAGGACTTGATTGGAGAGATAAGTTTTAAAATTGTAATAAAATAAGACCAAAGTAAGTTATTGACTAAGTTGATGATATGTTGATAATGTATTTGGTGTCATCTATAAGGTAAGGATCTAATCTGATTTCTTTCCATCCAAATGAAAAACTTACTCATTTATTTAACACATCATTTCATTTTTTTAAACCTATTGATTTAACCACTATTTTATTACCTAAATCCAAGAATATGCTCATCTGATTTAGTACTCTTTAAACATATTTGCATTTCTCTGAATGTCTGTAGTATGCTATTTTACTTGTTTAGGTTGAAAATATTTTTAATATCTATGGAAGGCAACTCCTCCATAATTATTTTTTAGGAATAATATACTCAGTGCCACATAGTCTTCCAAATAAACGCAACATAATTTTGTTAAAGTTGTTCCCATATAGTTTATAATCTATAATACATATTCATAAGTTTCTAAAACTTAAGAACTATTTGAAAGCTTTAAAGTAATTACTTTCCATTTAAATAAAAACATTTTTATGTTTATCTTCTTTTCCTATTGTTATATAGGTACTGCATTTTAATAATCATTATTAAACCTTCCAATGTTTATACTACAATCATATATTGAATCATTTATTCAATTATATTTCCTTTATTATATTTACTCATGGAAATGATCGACTATTGGATACTAATTCTAAATTCTGATGTTTTTTTCAGTTGATTAGTATTTGTCAATGAAAGAATAAATAGAAATTTAAGAAGATAATTTTTTTATTATTGAATAAACCTACCAAAATACCAGCACTCTATTTTCTAGTCTTTCATGATAATGCTTGTTTCTTGGAGTGGTTTTTTAAAATTAGAATTATTTCCCAGCACTTAACCCACTGGATCATTAATTTTGTCACAGCAATATGACAGTGACTCTGAGAAGTGACATGATTTACCCAGGACCCCATAGTGACAGAGGGACTGAGCCTGGATTCACATCAATGTGTCTTAAACTCTAGATTCACTGCTCTTCAAAAACTCTCCACTGATCCTCATCACAGCTCCTTTGAAGATTCCTCCCAGCATTATGCAACTAGAAACCATACTCAGGTCTAGAAACCAACTAGAAACCATATTTGGAGTTTTCTTTGAGATTATGCCAATGGCAATGTTGCAAGCAGCTGAGTTATTCAGAAATGTTATAGGCAGTGAGATAGGACTAGGTCCTCAATAGAGCCAGTGCAGGCACTTGCAACTGCCAAGGATGCTGATGCCTCCTGCTATGGACCAGGCCTCAAGACAAAAGACTATACAAATGTATATCCTGAGGATTGGTACCCTAAATAGTTCCCATCCCCTAGAAAAGAGTCACTGCTCTGTAAGAATGCCCGCTTCCTATGTGACTTGCTTTCCCATTTGTCCACAAGTAATCAATTTTACCTGAACTATTGATCTCACTGGCTAACTATAGTTATATCCACCTTATGCCCATCTGCCTTGTGAGTTCCCAGTCTTCCACCACCTTGAACCCATGGTTTTACTCTATAAAGGTCCCTAGAAGGACAGAGTCCTTGGCAACCTGCTCGGGACCCCTTCCTTCTCTTCGGACAGAAGCTTTCTTTCTCTCAATAAATATATTCTACCCTTCACCTCCATTGTTCCTAAAATTCATTCTTTGATTTTAGAGAATGCAAGCTTGTGGACACAGTAGGTCAGGAGTTTCATTCCCTCTATCAGTAAGTTTTTGAGACAGAGCAAAGGCAGTCTTGAAATTGCAGGCTAATATGGTGTTCAACCCCAAGAGAGAGAAGAAGAAAGATGTAGGAACTCAATGAGATGGAGTGTGATACACACACAGAAACTGGTAGAGACCACATGTGTCTCATTTGTCCTGGAGTATTGAAGGACCTGTCGCTCACACACTGGCTCATGTGGTAGAGCTAAGTTAGTTCATGTCACTATGCAATTTTTTCTAATAAAAGCTCATGAAAAATGTAGTGGGATTTATCAGAGAAGTGATAAAAAAAGGAATACTAGAAAAAATAGAAAAATTCGCCACCCACCCATGTGTCCCACCCACGTGCCCTGGGGCACATGTGTCCCTGGATAGCTAGCAATGCAGGCCCACATGATCTTAGACTTTTAATATTAATTTGTGACTTTACGCACTATTTTTCATTATTTGACTTGATTACATAGTGCTTGAAGGTGGGAGGTGTAGCAGTGGGATGAAGTGTGGAGAAGGGCACCATGCAATGCTGACTCCACTTGCTGTGTCCACCACACAGACAGATCACTACTCTCATGTAACAGATATAACACGCACTATGCCACTTGCCAAGTACTAATAGTTGTACTTCAGCCTACCCACACGTGTGTGTGCCCGTGAAGACAGATGACCATTACTATAAACATAGGCAGACAGACTCTCTCACTTAATTGTTAAATTTGAGTTTATATCTTTTAGCAAGCTTAATACATTTTATAAATGGAGGTTTTGTTCTTATATGCAGTGAGTATACTATATTTTACACTCGGCCCAAGAGATTTCCTTTTCATTCAGTGGTGTGTGGCTCAATCAAGCCAAAAATCTAGACACCTGTGATATATGCTTACTCTACATCAGAGAAGCAGTAGTAACAGATCCAGTGTTCACACATTTCTTAAGTGAGAAATGTGACTTTCAATTTGCAAAGTGTATATGTCGTCTAGAATTATGAGAAAAATATCACTCCAGTTTTCGAGCAAAGTTTGGAAAGACTTCTCACCGTGTAGATGATGATTATTGACAATCAAAACTGACTTAAAGAACTGACTTTAAGAGTCTTCTTAAACATTAAGATGTCAAAAGATTACTAATAGGGATGCTTCATAAACTTTAAAAAGAGACTATTTCCATAAGACTGATCATTTATCTGTACAAAGTAGAATATATAGGTTACTGCTTCTAAGAATGCTTAGAGAATGAATAGAAGGAAAAATAAAATAGGAAATAGGGAGATACATCATTTGTAAATAAGAAGGCAGCGTAGAGATGGATGAAGGAAAGACAAAGGAGCAAAGAAGAAAAGGAGGTAAAAATAATTCAAATGAGCTATGCACAGGTACTAACTCCCCATGATGAATGACGTCATTATGTGCCCCAACATATACTGATATGAATGAGGTAATTACTACTAATTCCTCTTATGTGCTTATAAGTTTGGGATAGAAGCAGCCCTGAAAAAACATGACTATAGTAAGGTTGACATGTCATGCACACTTAAGAAATATGCGAATTTGTCACATTTTTATTATTGGTGAATTTGTCATTATAATATAGGAAGTATGTAAAACTATCAGATATGTGAGGAATTAGTGGTGAAAGTGAACCCAAGGTCATAATTCTATGACCACTCTAAAGATAAAATAATTGGATATGAAGTTATAACATCAATGTGGAAAATCTTTTATTTGAATTATTACCCACTCCGGGATTATAAGCAGTTCCTCAGTTCAAGAGAAGGATTGCTGTACCTGATGTTATAAACTGATCAATTAATTTATTTAATCTGAAAAAAACAGCATTTTCACTTAGACTAATGCCATTGTACTTATGAAGTATCACTATAATTCTATGATGGAGAAAATGTGTGATCTTTTCAGAAACTGGCTTTTGAACCAATAGATATCTATAGGAAAAAATGAACCTTGATCTGTATTCACATTGTGTATAAAATTAATTTGAAAAAAATTAACTTGAAAAATATGAGATAAGTTTCTTATCTAAATATGAAAAACATAAACTTCTCCATGACAAGGTTAAGATAATTTTTAAATTGACATAGAGTAGACAAAATAGTTAAAAATTAATTCAAAATAGCATTAACAATATAAAAATGTTAAAATAGACTCTTACAATTTTAAAATCTTCTATTTGCTAAATAGCATAATTAGGAAAGTAAAGACAAGTCACAGCCTGGAGGTACATATCTGCATACATGTATATCAAAGAACTAATACCTAGGTTAAAAAACAAAGTCCTACAACCAAAAATTAAAGAAACACAAAAGCAATTGAAATTTTGCAACAGATTTTAATGGACAGCACATGAAAGAAGATATATACAAATCCAATAAACACAAAAATGTGTGAAATATCTTTATCTCTCAGTAAAATGGAAATTGAACTACAACATATGTACCTCATAACAATGAGAAAGTTATCCCTTTTTTTGGGGGGGGGTACCAGGGATGAAACTCACTACCACATACTTGCAAGGTGAGAAAGTTATCCCTTATCAGGCATAATATCTAACTAAAAATAACAATATAATGTGTGGTCTAGGATGAAGTACAACTGGAACTGTCTTGTATGTCTTACAAGTGTATAAAATGGTAAAAGCACTTTACAAAGCTCAATGAAAGTTCTACAGCTAAATACAAATGTCTATTTTATAACTGCATATTCATACTTCTTGGTGTATACCTAAGGGGACTACAAACACTACAGTAAAAATAAACTATTGATAATAGAGAGACAACCCCCTCAAAAAAACCCTAGAGTAATACAAGATAGAAAAAGCAGATTACATACTGCACAAATTCATTTATATCAAGCTGAAGGAAAGAGCTAATTAATGTATGAAGCTAGAAGTCAAAACAATAGTCACCTGTGGAGGGCAGAATAATCATCCCTCATCTCAGTTCACGTCCTACCCTTAGAATTTGTGGATATGTTACACTGCTTTGAAAGGGGATATTAAAGCTACTAACCAGCAAGTCAGAAATAAGACAGATTGTGTGGAATTCACTGAGGTGCCAAAATGTAATGACCAGATTTCTTGCAGATGGAAGTGTGGCAGGCGAGGATCAGGGAAACAGATGTGACAGTGAATGCAGTACTAGAGAAAGGGGTAGCCATGGCCTAGAAGATGAAAGAAGGGTGCTGTGACCCAAGGAACGTGGTAGGATCTTGTGTCCAGTAAAACAAGGTAACATATTTCTCCCCAGAATCCTGGGGAAGAAGTGAAGTTCTGTCAATATCTTCAATTTAACTAGGTGAGGTTAGTGCTGAATTTCTGATTTTAAAACTATAAATTATATTGTGTAAAACAAAAACACTGAGAAAATTTGTTACAATAATCATAGATAAGAAAATATCATAAATTTCCTTAATGAAGCCCTGCAAATATTTAGCTTGAATATTTTATATAGGTTATACAAGTATATATCCATGTAAATAATACTTTCACTTCCATGTAAGATGAGCACAACTCTATGCAAGTTAACTCTCATCTCAAGTGCCTTGAAGCTATAATCTAAAACATTTGAAGAATGTGTTTGACTACTAAATAGAAGTGTGAGTTTATGCAGCAACTTCAGTGGGCAATTATGGGAAAGTTGAATATGCACATTCTTTGCCAGGTAGCAGACCTGCTCTTGATTGCATGCCTTAGAGAAATCGTTCATCTGTAACAGAATCACCTCTATACAAATATATTCACTGCAACATTTTGGTGAGAATAAATATGAGTCACACACTAAATACCAAGAGGAGAATAAGTTAGTAGATGTAAGTTAGTACATATAAGTTGATAAAATATATATGTAAGAATCACAGTAAGGAAAATATCCCAAATATATGACATAGCATGAAAAAATACTATAAAATACAAAAATTAGCAGCATTATAAGATTTTGTGAAGCATACTATCTTTTGTCTCATACATAATAACATATTTTTATAAGCATGTGCAAGATAGATGTGCATGCATTTTAAAACACACTGAATGTCAAATTGAAGAAAAAATAAAATGGAAAAAGAAATCAAGGAATCTTCAAGTGTATGCATTACATAATTTTTAAGATCATCTATTCTTAAGTTTGCTTTTTCTCTTGGTAGCAACAGTTTGAAAGTGGTGAAGGTGGTGGGAAGGAATGAAAAGAAAGCTTTGGAAAGGAGGAAGTGATCTTTTCCTCTTTAGGAAGTAGAACTATAAGACTGAAGATCTCCATAATAATGATTCCCAATACCAGGAGATGTTTAGCAATATCTGTTGACATTTTTTATTACATCAACTGAAGAGAGGCTGTAAATTTACCTAGTTGGTAGAGTTTAGGGATGCTTACAAACATCCTACACTCAATGGACAGCTCTTCCTGAGAAAGCATTCAGTCCAAAATAATGCCAAGGTTGAAAAATATGCTGCAAAACATTTCTAGTGGTGGCTGTTACAGATGAGCTAACTTCTGGAGATGATTCTACATGATTTTTGTGAAGCTAACAGTAGTTGTCACATTCTGCTATTTATCATTTACATATTGTCCTAGAGTTGCTGAAAAGCTAAGATTAGGATAAGAGGGATTGGTGGTTGTGGAGTAGAGAACTCTGCTTAGAATAACTGCTAAAGACCATGAATCACAGAGTCAATAAGTGCTAAGGCAATGAAGTGACAAGCAGTGGGCAAAAGGCCCAGTCAGCTCGTTCTTGTCATCTGAGTCTACCTAATTGTTTACGCTGTGATTAATTAACCATGCTAAGTGTACAATCTACTTTGAAGACTCAGCATACATGACCAGAATTAGTGTTGACTTATCACATAGAGTGAGGTTGATAAAGATGGGGTGGATGGGTAAGCATTTACTTGGGTGAATGAAGGTCTGAATTCCAGGCGTAGTTTATCAAAGAATTCTTATTCTGTTGATAGACAGGTCAATTTATAGTATGACCTTCATTTTCATGTTTCAAAAGCAAGAGTAGTGAATTGGATGATTTAGTGAGTGCTGCAAAGATCGAATCAGATCATTCTCTTTTCTAGATTAAAAGATTTATTACCCTTCTTTCTGAAATATTGCCTAAATATGGCCCTGTGCTACCAGTCTCCTTAGAAAATTACCTCAGGTGAACGAGTTTCCTTTCTAACCTATGACCTAGTGCCTCACCAAGTATACTTCTGGATCATTTTTGGTTCAACTCAGAAAAGCTCTGAAGATCACACCAACTTCCAAATCTCCCACATTTATCTAACTTATTCCATTGAGACAAAACCAGTATTTCAATTTCCTTTTCATTCAAATCCAATGATATTTCTACTTGTTTTCTCTCCTATTGTTATCATTCCCAAGAATATTTTCCAGTTAACTTCAACTGTGCTGATTTCCATATATGAATATGTTTTCTAGAAAATGCAGATAATCACATCTGATCTCCAGGTTTTCCTCCATTATCATATCTTACAGGATTATTATACCACTGGTTTTAATGTAAAATCTCTAAAACATGCCCACAGGATTTTGCAAAACAAAAGTCAAAATTTTACACAAAAATATAAAATATATATACAAGATACTATTTACTATATTTAATGATGAAATATTACTGCCCCCCAAATTAATAATATTTTGCCCCTGACATACTTTAGTTAAGTACTTTGGCTGCTTTTAACTCTCAGCAAGATAGTTGACTTCATAGGTAATATATTTTTGCATACTTTACAGATGAGGGAACTGAAGTTCAAATATTTTTAATGGTTATTGGATATGCACAGAAAACAACTGCAAGAGCTGAGGCTAGTTATCAGTCATTATGATTTTATCTCACCACGTTTTACCACCATGTGCTGTGTACCTTCAAACATATTTAGAAAAATTCATAGATTATTGCATCAAAGATTAAGCATTTTCAGCTTGATTTCAAGGACAGCCATATCCTTCTTTTATATGGTTATATTTATCTTAATAGAGAAGAAAAATTAGATTCCTCCAAATAATTGTGAGTTTGAAAGGTACTGTATAGGTCCTTTAGACACATAAGCTCTTTCCCATAGTCAGCTAGTCCCACAGGTAGGCTAGTGTTGTTATGCATAAGCACAGAAATCACCATTGTCTAATGCCATGTATAATGCCAGGAATTCTAAATCCTGAATGCAGTGAAAATAGCTTATACTGTAAGTAAGAAGCTTAGCTCCACATGGGGCAACTGTTACAAAGTCTACATACAAACACACACACACACACACACACACACACACACAAACTTTCAATGGTGTAGAGGACGACTAGGGTCACTTGTTATCTGTTAAGGTACACAACTCAATTAATTTTTTATCAGTTAAAAAATAGTCATCTGACTCAGAATAAAGCCATTCCATTGCTACATGTGCTATTGAATACAATTTCTAATAACTGCTTGTAGCTGTTTAAATTTAATGTAATTAAAATACAATAATCTTAAAGATTTAGTTCTTGGGGCTGGAACAAGATGGCGGACTGGTAGGTAGCAGGAGAGAGACCCTGTCTGAGAGATACAGCTAAAATGGCGGAATAAAACAC
>PVJX010007000.1:0-73730 GCA_004027295.1 Dolichotis patagonum
CTAGAGGTAATAAACAAATTCAGCCGTGTAGCTGGCTACAGAGTCAACGCTCAAAAATCAATAGCATTCCTGTACACAAACAAACTCACCAAGAGAGAAATAATGGAAATATCACCCTTCACAATAACATCTAAAAAAATGAAATACTTAGGAATCAATCTAACTAAGAATGTAAAAGACCTATATGCTGAAAATTATGCTATGCTAAAAAAAGGAGATTGAAGAGGATATTAGAAAATGGAATGATATTCCTTGCTCTGGGCTAGGAAGAACCAACACTGTGAAAATGGCCATACTCCCAAAACTGTTATACAGATTTAATGCAATCCCAATCAAAATACCATTGACATACCTCACAGATCTAGAGAAAACACTCCTAAAATTCATTTGGAAACAGAAGAAACCTAGAATAGCAAAGGCAGTTCTGGGCAATAAAGGCAAGGCAGGAGGCATCTCAATTCCTGACTTGAAACTGTACTACAAAGCCACAGTGATAAAATCAGCATGGTACTGGCAAAGAAATAGACCTGAGGACCAATGGAACAGATTGGAAGATGCAAGTATAAGTACAAAGACACTCAGCCACCTGATATTTGACAAAGGGGCTAAACATGTTCACTGGAGGAAGGATAGCCTCTTTAATAAATGGTGTTGGAAAAATGGGCTCTCCACATGCAGAAGACTGAAACTAGATCCATGCCTATCACCATGCACAAAACTAAAGTCTAAATGGATCAAAGACCTAAATATTAAAACAGAAACACTAAATCTACTGGCAGATAAGATAGGTAGAAGTCTTGGAGACATAGGGGTAGGCAGAGAATTCATGAACAAAACACAAACTGCACAGGAAAAGCTTTGGAGAATCAACAACTGGGTTCTCATATTATTGAAAAGTTTCTGCACTTCAAAAGAAATCACCAACAGAGTGAAAAGAAAATCCACAGAATGGGAAATAATTTTAGCCAGCGACCCCTCAGACAAAGGACTCATATCAAGAACATATAAAGAACTGAGAAACATCAAGCCCCCCAAATACAAAGACCCTCTCCAAAAATGGGCATCTGAGATGAACACACAGTTCTCAGATGAAGATATACAAATGGCAAATAAATACATGAAAAAATGTTCACCATCACTGGTCATTTGAGAAATGCAAATTAAAACAACATTGAGATTTCATCTCACTCCGGAAAGAAGAGCTGCCATCAAGAAATCAACTGATAACAAATGTTGGCAAGGCTGTGGGGAAAAAGGAACACTGCTCCACTGTTGGTGGGAGTGAAGACTGGTGCAACCACTATGGAAATCAATATGGAGAATTCTCAGAAGACTAGGATTGGAAGCTCCATTCAACCCAGCTAGTCCCCTCCTGGGTATTTTCCCAGAAAAACTAAAAAGTTCATATCACAGTGATATATGTGCACCCATGTTCATAGCAGCACAATTTGTAATAGCTAAATCTTGGAAACAACCAAGATGCCCATCAACCACAGAGTGTATGAAAAAGATGTGGTATTTTTCTACAATGGAGTATTACTCAGCTATGAAGAAGGATGATCTTGAGGCCTTCATAGGTAAATGGAGACACCCTGAGACTATCCTCATTAGTGAAATAAATAAGAATCATATTTATAAATATCACATTGTGTCTCTAGTGTAAAAAGTAATAGGAAATGTAGGAGTAATAAAACCCAAATTGTGTAATTGCTACTGTAAAAAAAAGAGGAAAAGAAAGTGCTCTAAAGAATATAATTGCATGTATGTTTAAGTGTGTAAGATAGATGACCATATTACTGTTTTTGTTAGGTCGTGGAGCAGAACTGTTAACAGTCTCATTGTTTGAATGTGTACTTTGTATGTTTTAATTTTTTAAATTGAACAACTATTTTCAAGATAACAGTATGTAAATTATCAAGAATGATTTCTTAGTGTTTTTTTATTCTTTTTTCCCTTGGAATTCTGTATTGTTGCTACCCTTTTTTCTGTTTTTTTTTTTTGTCTTTAAATAAAATTTAAAGAAAAAGAAAATGCTGTTGTAAAAATATACAGTAGTATGTACATTTTGTTAATTATGTACTTTTTAAAAAGTAAATACAGTTTTTAGATGTAAAAAAAAATTAAGGATTGTTGATTTGTTCTGACTGACTTCCTAATAAATGTTTTCTTTTTTTTCTGAATGTATATCAATTCTCATTGATGTCTTTTGCATTGTGTAAATTGCACAAGTATCTGTAAGGAGTGTTATAAAAATTGTTCTGTTGCATACATATAATTCAGAATATATCTAATATGCAATTAAACTTAAATGTACTTTGAATTAAAATTTAAGCACTGGAAAATTAAAAATCTATTTTTATAGATGCATGACCTTGGATTGGCCAGAGTACCACAGACTTTACCCCTCTGAAAGCTTCTCAAAATACAGCTGGCTCCACTGCACCTATCACTGTTTCACAGAGTAAAAATAAGAGCATTGTCATGGAGCATTGTCACGGGATTATCGTTCTGCTTTGATGGTCATCTCGCCCCGGGGCTGGGCTGTGCTTTAGCATCCAGAGAGCAGCCAGGGTGGATGACAATATTTCATCCCAGAGCAATATTTCATTCAGCATACCTCACCTGAATACAATGCGTATGCCCTTCATGCCAACAGAAAGATTTGGGCAAATGCAGGAAGTTCCACACATGCCACGAAGTGGTGTCTGTCTGCCAGAGAGGACACAGGAAAAGTGGAAGGACATTGCTCCCTAAGTCATCAAGTGGTCAGGGTCTGACCACTTTCTGGAGTTAGAGAGGCCAGGCTAACATGGTGTTGATGGTCCCTCCCTCCAGATTGGTGGGGGGCCTGAGCTGGGCACAGATCCCAGGGGCCAGGTGGCCTCCTCCCTGTGCCCCAAGGACAGACACATCAAAGATGGCTCGGAACTCGCATTCTGCAGCCTCTCCTGACAGAGTTAAGCCACTCTGTGGGCATGAGTTGCGTTTTTCCTTTGAAGAGATGGTTCCCAGCTGCTCTGAATGCATGTCATTTCCACGGCCAAAAGAATACAAGCCTTTGAGAAATCTGGGTGCATGCTATTTCTCTTCCTCTACTTCCTTTCATAAAACTCTACCCCCACACACACAGTGATCTTCAAATTCTTCTCCAAAGCCTGAGTCCCCCTCTTCCCCAGTCTCGTGGGTGAGTGGACTTTACACAAAATGAATGGATTTCCCAGTTGTGCCTTTGCCTGGCACCTGACTGGCTGTAAATTCTCACCAACCACAGAGCTGAGTCTTAGTGCATGCAGCTCACCTAGCTCATGCCAGGTGACTGGCAGTGCCTCAGTTTCCCCTCAATAACAGGAAGGCAGGCAAGCTGAGCCCTCCAGCTCCTAGTGAGACTGAGCTGGCTCGCTGGCAGAAAGCTGGGTTCACTCTGGAGCCGCCTCACTGGCCCAGCTTCAGGCTTGGCCCTGGTGCCCAGTGTAGGATGGCAGTGCCCAACAGAGAAGACTGACCTCCAGTTCTCCTTGGCCAGGTCTGAAGCCCCTGGGATCTGTGCCCAGGTCAGGCCCACGGCAATACCTGGCCGGTTTTTCCATGTCCTCTCGGGACAAATGCACAACTGATGTTTTCTTGGAGGGGCCAGAAAAGCATTTTCCAGAGCTGCTTGGCAGCACTAGCAAGCTCCTTGGCTCCCTGGGCCTCAGCAGATGAAAGGGGGGTGGAGCAGGGGCCTGCTGACCACACAGCTTCCCCGCAGAGGCCTCCCGTGTCCCCAGGTACCCCATCAGACCACAGGCCCATGGCACTGGCCTGGCACCAGGGTCCACAGAACATAGTGGGATTTTCCATCCGCCAGCGTGAACTCCCCTCTCCAGCACCAGTTAAGTGAGTGAGTGGAAGGATCACACAAACCCGTGTCTTTTGTTGTTGTTTTCAATGCTGGACTGGAGCCCAGGGCCTCTCACAAGCCAGCCAAGTGCTGTACTGCTCAGCTACACACCCCCAGTCCTTAGATCCTGGTCTGTTTGACATATTATTTCTCTTAAATGTGGAGACCAATGGCCAGTCTATGAGAAATTTCTGGGGAGCAGAAAACAAACAAACAAACAAACAAGCCAAGGTCCTGGCCCTATTCCACAGCAGTTAACTCAGAATCCCCAGGGCTGGGGGAAACAGCATCACTATTTTTCTTTTTAAACTCATGCATGTGCCTCCAGGGTGGAACATCTGGTATCCTGAAGCCTTTGCACTGGCAGTGCTAATTCTCGCGGGCTCATAATGACCTTCACCAGTTAGCCTGGCAACGTGGGCGCGGATGGTCCCTAACCCCGGTGTGCTCGGGAATATGCAGTTGTTTGTGGTGAGCTGCAGTCCACGCTCAGGTGGTTAACCCATGGCTGACCTCGCTGTGGAGATGTCACCTGGTGTGGCTTGACAGCGCAGCTGGGAAGAGGTTTCTGTTGGTTCCTGTTTGACACAGCAGTTCGCTTGGGCAGTGTGTTTGCTTGGAGCCTCTTGGTGAGTGTGAGTCTGGGAATCTGACTGACGGGTTGCTTTTCAATGTGTGACTTTTGAGTAGGACGTGCTGACTTGACACATGCGTACATTATGTAAAGGAGTTACCCGAGGTGCTTAGCAGCTCCTACATTTATCCTTCTCCTTTCCCGAGAGCCCCACGTGGTCCTGTTGCAGGTGGCCTAAAAGCCACATCTGGCATCTTGTCTGCTCCACCAAGGATGGGCTTTTAGAGGATTTTGAGCTATAAGTGGGGGAACTGGTTGTCCCCTCGTGGTCCCAGGATGCTGCCAGGTGTCTGGATTATCTCAAATTTCACGTCTTCCTGTCTGGTGCATTGAGTCTACCCACCCCTTCTCTGAAAAGGTCTTGACCTCCCTAAGTCTTCTCTATGAATTTTAGGATCAGCTCAGCTCGTTCTCAGACAAATCTTACTAGAATTTCAGTTACAATTGCATTGATTTCATAGACTGATGTGGGAGAATTTCCTAACACCTTTGAGCCCCAGCGTATTACAAGTATCTTCCATAAGCATAAAACATTGATATAAACAACCCGTTCTCAGGGCACCTTTTCACTTTGCAGAGCCAGGCAGAGCAGAGTGGTTCACTCAGGCTGCTGACTGGTCACTAAGCTGCACCAAAATTCTCTGTCCAGGCTTCTGACTGACTCCTGCTGCCCCTTCCTACTGGGCCTGAGTGCCCAGCCTCCCGAGCTGCCAAGCCCTGTGCTGAAGCTGCACACCTCCCCACGTCTCTCCTGTGTCAGTGCCTCCCCAGTTAGGAGCAGGAAGTGCCCCACTCTGGTTCTGAGTTGGGGTCCTTGGGTGCCTTCCAGGGAAGCCATTATGTTCAGCCTCTGCCCCCTGAAATGGAAATGACTTCATGTGTTGCACAGTGGGAGGGCAAGCTGCGTCAGGAGTTTGTGCCAGTAAATGCCAGATGCCGCAGCTATGCTTGGGCAGCAGAAGGGCTCAGGTGGCAGTTCCTCCTGAGAATGTGCCCATTGTTCTCGGAGCTCGTCTTCCAAAGGCTTCGAATTGTTTCCTACCATGTGCAGGCCCGGGGCATCAGTGTTCTGTCCCTGTTGTCACTCGCATTCCTCCCTGAGCTCAGTTTCCATCACCTCCGACCATCCCTGGAGGTCTTGTGCTTTGTTCTTGGATTAAGCCAGGCCAGCTGTCACTCGCCCAAGCCAGCCTCCACGTGGCCATGGCCCGGGCCGCTTCTGAGACCCCGTGGCGGAAAACTTGATGTGTTTCAAGCATATTCCTGGCCATGTTTGTGCAAAGCACTGTGCAGAAAATGTGAAAACAAAAGAATAATTGCTCCCACAGAGGCATGGCTGCAGAAGAGAAAGGTCCCCAGGCAGAGTACTGCCGTTCTAACGATGGCAGCTTCCTCCCCCCAAAAACTCCCGGCTGGTAATTTCCAGGACTCCAGGCGGAAGCGAGGGGCTGGACTTGAGCTCAGGGTCTGGGCCTGGCTCTGCAAGGTTCCTGTTGCCCCTCTTGTGACCTCTTGTTCAGGTCCCACCTGGCCTCCTTTTGTGTTTGTCGGGCTGGCCTTCCAGCGCTGGTCCTGCTGGCGCTGGTGACACGGCCGTGGGTGGCAGGCTTGGTCTGTGTCGCCTGCACTTCGTGGCACCTCCTGTTTCAGGAGTGCCTTCCTGGTCGCCACACGACGGTGTGAAGGCTGCCTGCGTCCTTCCCCACTTGTATCTCTCTGGTCCCAGGCCGAGATGGTAAAGGGTGCATGTGGGCATCTTCTATCACAAGCCTTAGCCCAAGAGAGTTGTAGGTAGGCCCTTCTGGTGAGCAACCGAAAGGCCACAGAGGGCTTTAACTGGATGAGGCTCTGACCATCGCAGGCTTGAAGGACTGTCAGTTTCACCTACAAAGTAACAAGGGGGTCAGCAAAATGCTGCTTGTTCCTCAGTGATACCTAGGGTGGTTAGAACTGACAGGGATGAGGAGAAGCAGAGAGGCAAATCCAGGGCAGGTTGACACCCTTAGGCCAAGCCAGACATGCCCTTAGGCCAAGCCAGAGGAGAGGTCGGGAGGGCTCACGTGATCTGAAGTCACCCACTTTGGTGCTCCAAACCTGTCCTGCTGGGGCGACCTTCCCCCATAGTTCTCAACATCCCCGGTAGCGCACCCTCCCCTCGAGGGCTCCCAGGAGCTTACCCTGACCCCCAGGCTCCTGCACCCCTCAGACTTCTCAGCAGATTTCCACCCAAGGCCATGTGCACAAGCACACACACAGCTCACAGCTGTGCCCACAATCACTCGGTCACACCTCCACACGCTGCATATGCTCACTTTAACACACATTCCCTCAAACACAGACACACCCTGCACATGGACTCCACGTGCATGCACACACCTGTGCTCACACGCATCCACGTCACTCCAGCTGCAGTGACCTGTGAGTGCCATGTCCCTTCCTGCGGCCACCTGCGTGCTGCCTCCTCTGCTGTCTGTCAGCCCTGTCCTTTGCTCAGTGAAGCCGCCAGTCCCTTCACCTCTTCACCTTGTCTCTGAGCAGCTCCTGAGGTGCTCACAGGGGTAGGCCATTGTCCCTGCACCGGTGTGCTGTGCCGGTGGGTGCCAGCTTGTCCTGCCTGCTGGTCTGTGTGCTCCTGGAGGGGGCGGAAACCCTCGCCACAAACCAAGCCCGGAGGGCACTTGACGGCTTCACACGTGTTCAGCAGTCTTTTTTTAAACTGGTACCAGGGATCAAACTCACAACCATGCACTTGCAAGGCAGGCACTTCTGCCACTGAGCTAAATCCCCACCCTTGTTCAGCGGTCTTTGTAAGCCTGTGCATCTCCCTGTGCCAAGGGCACTGTGAAACCAACCACCATGCCTCAGTCCACCTAAAGGTTAGTGCTTTCTTGGTAGCTTAGTAGTTTGCTGATTTCACATTTCTGAGATTATCCCAGGGCAGAGGAGAGGCAAAGAGGCTTAAAACTCGGAAATTTTTTTCTCTTTAGTTTTTGTTTCACATTTCACTCTTTGAGGCAGCAAAAAACTGTTAGGAAATTGACTCAACGGGACTCCTGTATGCCACCCTGCACCCAGAGGTTCTGAAATGTCCAAATCAGTAACTCAGCACAAGGATCAAGATCAAGAAATGAACGTCAGTGTCTAACCCACAGACCTGACTGGTGCTCCACTAATGCGGCTTCTCTGCTCCATCACAGTCCAGGTCATGTGTTGCCTCAGGTAATCAGTTAATTTGTAGAATGTCCCTTAGTTTAGATGTGATAGAGTTTTAAACAAATGTATCATTGATCATTGAGATCTAAGGCTCAATGTGCCCTCATGCATCAGGGCAGCCAGCATAAACCAGGCCAGCAACGTCCCTGGGGTTTGTTCCCCGTCTTCGGACCTAGTGCTACCCTTGTTTTTCTCTATCGAGTTGCCTATATTTTATGTTTCCTTGGTCATAGTCTCATGTGTCACCATGTTCTTCCTCCAAAGTTCATGTGTGGGAATCTAACCCCTAGATTCATATGTTAATGGTATTTGGAGATGCAGCTTCTGGGAGGTGATTCAGATTATATGAGGTCATGAGGGTGGACCCGCATAAACCTCCATTAGTGGCTTTATAATAGCAAGAGGAAGAGAGACTGCAGCTAGCGCACTGGCTGTGTCTCACCATTTGATGCCACCTGCCACATAACATGCATTAGAGCCTCCTCAAAGGCAAAGCAGAGGCCAGTACCATGCTCAGAGATATCCTATCCCCCAGAACCATGAGCTAAGCAAACCTCTGCTCGTTCTAAATTACCCAGTTCCAGGCATTTCATTAAGGTGACTGCAAGTGGACCACATCCTCCACCCCTGTATGTCTGCTGAACTGTCTCAGTCCCATTCAAGTTCCGTTTTTGACCAGCTCCAGCTCCAGCTTCTTGACCTGTGGCTCTGGCCTCCACAGCCAGGCTTCTTCTCCCTCAGAGCTTGTGTCCTTTGCTCCTGCTCTTCTCCCTTCACACACTCCCTGAACCATCCAATTGAACTGCCAGCCATAATTCAAAACTTTGACCTCCAGCCAGGATTTTCCTCTTAGGACCCACAAGTTCTTCCAACTTGCATTTGAGTGCTATGGTTTTGCTGAGGTTCCCCTCAGAAGCCTCACGTGTTTGGAGGGTGCTGGACCATGGGACACCACGTGTATTACTCCATGGATCAGAGCTGATGGGCTGTGGGAGGGCAGCCTGCTGGGGATGGGTCATGGGGAGAGATCGGGGATGGTGCGTCTCCCTCGTAGATCCTCCCACCTCTCTCTGCTTCCTGGATGCCTTGAGTAGCTTTCCTCCATTTAGATCTTTCCACCATCCCCATCTTGCCTTGGACTGTACCCTGCCATCTATGGACTGTACCCTCTAAAAACTGAGCCAAAATTAATGTCTCCCTCTTTAAAGTGTAACTGTTGCATATTACGTCTCAGCAATAAAGAAATGACTAAATGATAGATTTTGGTACTGAGAGTGGGGCTGTTGCCATAACTGTGATCATGGGGCTCAGAAGCCTTTAGAATTTGCTTGTGGGAAGAGTTTAGAGAAGTTCTCGAATGTTATGAGCAGTGATTGATATGTGATACTGGTCAGGGCTCAGAATGCTCATAGAAATGAAGACCGTAAAGACCAGGCTCAAAAGGTTTCAGCTGGCAACAAGGATTCCATTGGCAGTTGCGCTGAAGAATCAAGTGTGTTATGCTTTGGTACAAAATGTATCTACATCATGTCTCTGTCCTCAGATTTCGTGGGACATTTACAATTAAGGACAGTGGGGGCCAGGGATATATCTCAGTGGTACAGTGCCTGACTGGCAAGCGTGAGGTTCTGAGTTCGATTCCCAGTGCCCCCCCAAAAAGGATTAAGGACTGTAGACTAAAGCCAGGTGTGGTGGTACACACTTGTAACCTCACCTGTAAGCACTTGGGAAGCTGAGACAGGAGGACTGTCGTGAGTTCATGGGCAGCCTGAGCTATGAAGCAAGACCCTATCTCAAAAAATAATAACAATTTAATAAAGTTTTTAAAAGGACAATAGACTAACCAGTTTGGCAGAGAAAATGTCAGAAATGGCTCCTGAGCTCCTCCTCTGCAGAGAGCCTGGGACGCCCATGCAGCAGGGGGAGGAGTGACTCCACACCAAAGCAGACAGAATGTGGAGTTCTGTCAGGAGAAAAAATGAGAATGTGGGGAAAGAAGTTATGTTTTTCTGAGGAAATCTGAAACTGCTTAGGATAATGACTTGAATTGGATCTTAAAACAGAGCTAGACTCCACCGAGTTGGTATTAGTTTTGGGAAAAAAAGGACCTTGAGCAGAGCTCTGTCTAGGGCCTGTGAGGAGCATTCCTGTGGGCTGCCCAGAGTGTGGGACCCTATGGGGACATTGAGGGGATGATGGTGCAGGGGGAGGGTGCCCATCTGCAGGCCTGTGAGGGTTTGGAGTTTATGAGGGCTGCACCTTGCAGGTAGGCAGGAGGGGACCACGGAGGGGACGGTGCGACGAGTCTTGACAAGGATTACCCAGGCTTGTTAGGCTGCCAGAGGCCCTGATGGAAGAACTGAGGGAACAGTAGCAACAAGGAGCTTAAAAAAATATTTTTCACCTATTTGCGTGCATGCTGGAGGGAAGTGTAAGCAGACAAAGCCTGTGTTTTCCTGCAGAGGCAGTGTTTGTTTTTTGTACTCTGTTCCTGCCTGGATTTAGAAGCCTTATGGCTTGGGTCCTGGGCTGTGTCCTCTCTGCTGCCTAGAATGGGCTAACAGGGAGTTGAAGGGCTCGGAACCTCCCGCACCACCAGAACCCCCAGCCTTCCGCTCCACACTGGGCCTGCATCAGGTGCCGCCTCTCCTGCAGGCCAACTGTGTAACCCCCCAGACACCCCTGTGCTCCTGTCAGCACCGCTCCCGTAGTCGGGAAGCTGGGAATCTGTTGAAGAATCACCGTCCTCAGCGGACAAGACAGAGCCTGGGAGTGCAGGGCTTGCAGCCAGGACAGGTGGGCTCTGTGGCTGCGGTCTGCTGTAGAGCCCCTCACATGCAATGCCATGAAGGCTGTGTTTGTAGGGCCCTCACACAGCTACATTGCCAGCCCTTTTTTATTTGGAGGCAGGGTCTCCTAAGTCACTGAATTGTCGGGGCGCTGAGCTCGCACTGACAGTCCTTCTGCCCTCGCCCACCTCGCTCGCTGGGTCTGTGGTTCCTCCACACTGGCTCTTCCATGCTGACTGGGTAAGAGAAGTCGTCCTATGATGCTGGTCTTTGGGATATGTATGAGTCTACCCCAGAAGAGACACATACTCATGAGAGGACTGTCTATTTTTACATGGACACTTTAATAGAAATGAGAATTTGGAGGTAGCGCAATCATGTGAAAAATGAGGTCAGTGCACCCCTCTGTGAGGAGACGTCCAAGAGAGGCCCTGGGTCCTTCGGCTCTGCGGGGCTGCGTAGGTGGCTGTGGCCTAGGGTTGTTTCCGCCTCCTCCTGGAGCCCGTTGGCTCAGCGGGCTCCCCTGGAACGTGGCCACAGGCTTATCAGAGCTGCTGAAACTGGGTTCTTAGCATCTGACCAGAGAGTGGCAACAAAAGGAGGAAAATGAAACTGATTAAGTTTAAATCAATGATGGTGAAACTGCAACTCTAAAGCCACTTACGTGTCACAGAGAGCCAGCACTGCAATTAACCCTGAATACTGAGGCTTTAGTTTAGAAAAAACCCATACATTAACTTCGTCTTAAAAGAAAAACACAAGCCTGGGCATTTAGCTCAGCGGCATAAGTGCCTGCCTGCAAATTCGAGGTCATGAGTTCGATCCCTGGTACCAAAAAAAGAAAAGAAAAACAGTAACAGAGCTTTCAGTGGTACAGACAGCTTTTCACTGAAGGTAAAAGCACAATCAGTGTGATCGTTGCTGTGGTGTGCATGTTGAGAATTTGACAAACCTGGGCCCGAACCTGCCTTGTGAGCGAGCAGCACACGAAGCGCTCAGGTCATATCAGTCTGTTTCTTCTATCAGATTTGATACAACTCAAAGCTGAAACAGCTGCGCACAAGCATAAACTGATCCAGACAGTAAGAAAAGCAATCCCAAGTGCTTTCATTGACTTAAAATTATTTGACCGAGAACACATTAAGAATTTGATTTGGCGAGGGCCAGGGATTTAGCTAGGTCGCACAAGCACCTGCCTGGCATGTGCAAGGTTGTAAGTTCAATCCCTGGTACCAAAAAAAAAAAAAATTTTTTTTTTTTTCATTTTCAGAACTACCAGCTGTGGTGGCCTTGGTTGTCACTTCACACGGTCCTTCTCTCTTCCTAAGTGTTGCACGCAGGTCATAGAATTTATTTTTCTGATAGCGCTTTCTTGAGTTCCTATGGCTCCATTTCCAGATTTCCAAAATCTAGCCAATAGAAGCAGGAATGATGAAGTTCTTCAAACATGACTTTATCTGGAGAAGAAAACACAGAGGATTGTCTCCATCTTACAGAACTGTAAAAATCAGTTACTAAAATTCTCCTTTGCAGCTGATACAGTGCTAGAAGTTCCTTGTAGACTTCCTGATGGCTTGTAGGAGTGTCTGCCAGTGTGCTCGCGCCTGCCCACGTGCTGTGGATTGCTTCTCCCCTGCGATGCCCCTCTGCCATGTCACCCTGCCTGGGAGCCAGCCAACGATAAACCTCTGCAAACTGAGCTCAATAAACCTTTCCTCCTTTAACTTTGGGTGTTGGGTATTTTGTCTCAGCAACAAGAAAAAGTAACTAAGATGCATATGAACCCTAATATGAGGTGATGGGTGTGGACACCTCATAGCCTGGCACATAGGTGTCCTACAGCCCTCTGCTTGTGGCCATGTATCAGCAACCAGGTGGCCAGGCTTGCTCTGCTGCACCCAGGCCAGCCACTCTGCCAGTCTCGGGTGCCCATCCTGGAAGTGCAGAGCCACTGGTGGCTGAAGGGCTCATTCTGGAAGCTCCTGTGGCAGCTTGCCAGCATCGAGGAGGTTAAGGGGCAGCTTATTACATCGGTGGCTTCTGAACAGGATCTCGCCCACAGCCAGGGCTGCACCGCCAGTGGGTTCCAGGGCATTTAAAGAACAGTGGGCAGGGGAGTGCAGAGGTGGGTTCGGCGCATGTGATTAGAGGGTGGGTGACATCAAGTTGCTAATGGAGTTTAGACTTTTCAGGTTACATCATAGGGCTGTCGGTTCTACCAGCATGGGTGATTCAGGGAAGAAAGTCCTGTTACGTTTTAAGTTAAATTGGAAAGACTTGGGTTATACAAAGGGAAACACCGTGAGGCCGTGTTGGACAAGCTTACACGAAGAAAAAATGTTCTGTTACCAGGTTTGCCCAGACACAGTTGGTCTTGCAGGCATTCTGGCAGCCTGCTTAAACTTTTGTGCTCCCTTTCAGCATCGGTGCAGGCTCAGGGGGAGTTGTATGGACTCCATCGAGGACAGCTGTAAATGCTGTCTAAGCACTTAGAATACAACAGAGTGCAAGTCTCCTGGTGTGTCAGGCCAGGCTCCCAAGTGGACGCAGCCCTGGGATGAACTATCAGGTCCTACCTCATGCCCTGCGCCTGTGGGATGATCTCAGAGCGCTTCGCTGCGGGCCGCACTGCCGTGGCCTCAGAGCAGCCCCTCGGAGACGCTTCCTTTCTCAGCCTACGCTGTGTTTGCGGCCTAACCCCGCTCTCTCCCACAGGATCTCCTACGACCCCGCACGGTTCCCGAGGTACCTGCCCGAGGCCTACTGCCTGTGCCGGGGCTGCCTGACCGGGCCCTCCGGCGCCGAGGACTTCCGCTTCCGCAGCACCCCGGTGTACACGCCCGCCGTGGTCCTGCGCCGCACCCCGGCCTGCGCGGGCGGCCGCTCGGTCTACACGGAGGCCTACGTCACGGTGCCGGTGGGCTGCACGTGCGTCCCCGAGCCCGAGAGGGGCAGGGCCAGCAGCATCAACGCCAGCCTCGACAAGCAGGGCGCCAAGCTGCTTCTGGGCCCCAGCGGCCAGCCGGGCAGCCCCTGAGCGCCCACCGGCCCGCCCAGGCCGGGGCTGCTGCCGACCTGCCTGGGGAGCCAGGCGCACCCAGCTCCGGGGAGCGGGCCCCTGGCCCGGGAGCATCAGCACGCGCCCCTGCCGGCAGCTCCGGGTTTGCTGGTGGGCAGAGGCGAGCACAGGCAGAGCTGTAGGAAGCGGCTGGGGATGACCCAGGCGCAGGGTCTCCGTGCACGATTGCGGGTGGCCCCAGAGGGCGGGTGCTTGCTCTAGCGAGATTTTACATATATGCTTTCAAAAAAACCTTTTTGAAAAAATGTAGGCACTCCATACCCATATTTTTATTCAGCTGTTTTGCATAGAGGCAGAAACTTTTTATATTAGTAATTTAGAGCAAAAAGTTTTTAAAACAATTTTTACTAGACATGTAAGCAATTAGAAACGTTTTCCTCTAAGAGTATTTCTTCGAAGCATAGTTGGAATTCCCAGATGAACTCTTCCTCAATCACCACGGGCTGGAGCTCGGAACGCGGCAAGTTGTGGGGGCTGCCTGCCCACGCAGAGCGCACGCTGACCCCATCCCACCAAGGGGTTCACAGGTGTCAGGTGGGCGCTGGGGGCTCCTAAGAAGCCAGGAAGCCAAGGCATAGTTAGGAGCACAGAAATTGTCTCAGATGTAAGACAGTTCAAATTATGTGTGTGTGTGTGTGTGTGTGTGTGTGTGTGTGTGTTCACTTTTGAAAGCCACCGAGGTAATTTGTGGACAAGAGGTAGGATGGAACATCTTTGCCAATTCTCAGGAAGAATCCAAGCGAGTGTTGGCTTAGTTTTAAGAGCCCTCAGAGCGGGCCACATATGATAAAACAGCAAGCCAAGGGCAAAGCAAGATTTCCAGAGGCATTGAGGCTTTCTATGTACTACAATTTGAGCTGAATCCTCTTCTTTAGTTTAAAGTCTGTCCCTGAACATGCCTATTTGTAAACGATGCTGTTTTTACACCATTAAAAGAATTGTAGATGAAAGATATTTTGGTCTTGTGCATTTTGTGTCTGAGTGCAGCTTAGATGGACTTTGTTTTTGTTGTTCTTGTCCTTTGTTTTGGTGTGAGAGCTTGAATCCAGGTCCCTGTGCCTGCTAGGCACACAGCCTACCACTGAGCTCTACCCTCAACCCCAAACTGACTTTTAGAGGAAACAATATTTGGAGATTTTTTTTTTTAAATGGAAAAAACAGTAAAACAAAATTTCATAGTACAATATAATAACAATAGTTAATACATTATCTTTACTCAGAGTACAAGATGTGAACACTATAGGCATTTTACTATGTTTATTTTTCAATATTTGAAGATCTTTATCTTAATTTTGTGTTTGAGGTTTAAATTACTCAGTATTTGATCTGGTCTTGTGAAGGTTAACTAGTCACATAGAGTCAGCCCATAACAGAAGATGCCCCCCCCCCAATATACCTGAGTTTCTTAGCTGCCCAGTTAATAGTTCCTGCTCCAGTTCTGGTTGCTCCTGTCTCTTAGAAACAGCTGGTCACTGTGATGCACAGTGTATAAACCAATCCCCAACGGACAAACCACCTTGCTATGGTACTTCCTGTTTGTTTATCCCTTGTAAGCCCCAGACCACCAGAGATCAGGGCCTGATGCTCTGGGAATGATCCCGATCACAGATGCCCATAGATGTAAATAAATCTGCCCCCAAATCCTGGTGGTGTTTCAGTGTTTCCGCTTGCCACTGCAAATCTTTTTGATCCTTCTGACACCACCAACCAAACTAAGACTGTTTTTCATTTATGTGTACTTTACCCCTAGGCTTTATTTACCAGAGAAATAATGTAGGGTTAGTGTGTCTGGTTACAGACAGCCTGAGTTTGATCAGGACAATAAATAAGAGAACTTCCATCTACTGAATGTTGACAAGAGCTGTTCATGAAAAACGTATCACTGCACAAAGTCCAGACTGACAAAATTAAATATCCAAACAAAATCATGCTGTAGATTGTTCTGGCAGGGGGAGTGGCATTCCAGGTAGTGGCATAGCTAGAATATATTCCTGTCTGGAAAACAGAAGGTTATTAACAACAAAAATCCACAGATTGGGCTGGGGGTTTAGCTCAGTGGCTTAAGCGCCTGCCTGGCAAGCTCGAGGTCGTGAGTTCAATCCCCGGTACCCAAAAAAAAAAAAAAAAAAAATCCACAGATTAAAAAGAAAAACTGCCTTAAGCCATGGTGTAACATTTCCCAGGCTGCTCCTCAAACACAACAGTGCACCAGGAGGTGGGGATTAAGGAGATAAAAGTATTTGCAAGGGGAAAAGTCCCTATTTTACTCTTGTTACCTAAGTTCACCTTGTTTAGAGGTAGCACATTTCCAGTGGAATAAACTAGCGACCTTTGTGCTTTTTCTCTGAAAGTCATATTCGTCCGTTTAGTCATGTCTACTCTAGTTTGGTTCCTTGTTTACTCGCTTAGCTTGTGCTTGCTTTATTCGTTATACTCCTGTGCTGAAGCCTGAACAGAGGACCCTCGTCGTGCTGGCAAGTGCTCGCCCACTGAACCACCCTGACAGCTCCTTGAGTGGCTGGTGAATGTCCCCTGAAGAACCCCCGGGGCCCAAGGGGGAGCCCACTCAGAGCGTGTCCTGAAGAGGACTGTGGGGCGCCTCCTTTTCTGTTTGTGCCCCAGCTCGTGGTGTAGAACAGTCCTGCTTGGCCATGTGTTCCCTGCTGTGGCCACCTGGCCTGCCCACAGTGCCCAAACAAATCTGCTTGACCTGGGCTGGCACTCTGAGCTGTGAGCCAAAATAAACCTTTCTCTTAGAAGTTAATTATCCGAGGCATTCTGTTGTAGCAACGGAGAGCCAGCTAACAAAATACCCAGCAAGCACTCGCCTAACTGCAGACACGGAGCTCCTGGGACACAGCTGTGGACAAGACACAATCTTTCTTTGCTTTTTGGGATAGTGGTGGTGGGGACTGAGTCCAGGGCCTCTGCCCTGAACTACATCCCCATCTGTTTCTGTTCTTTACTTCAAGTAAGGTCTCACTAAATCGCTCAAGCCAGGCTTGAACTTGCGATCTTCCTGCCTGCGTGCCCCAAAGAGCTGGGTCAGAGGTGTGAGCCACCAGCCTGGCTGCAACCTCTTAAGCCAAGGTAAACGCAGGTGTGGAACTGGATTGTGTGTGTCAGCTCCTCTCGTGTGAGAGGCACTGAGACCTTTTGCCTGGTGCAGCTGCCTTGTGAGGATTAAGCCCCGTGGGGGAAGCACCCACCCCGGTCAACATCTGGCCCCAAGTGGAACATGAAGCTCATTCGCCCAGTCATTCAAGCCAGGCCTTCAGGTTGCATTTATTGCTTGAGGAGCTGGCACTTAGAATGGACTATATTTTCTTTTGTGTAAAACGTAAGTTTAAAATGAAATCTGCATGACTTTCACACAGGCAGCAGCAATTAGATAATAACAAGTTGAACTGGAGGAGGTGACAGAGCATGGAGCCATGCTGTTCAAAGGCTAAGGAATGGATTTGGTTCTTCTGTTAAAACTAACATGTTTTTGTGTTTTGCTTTGAGGGGGGGAGGTGGCTACTGGGTTTTAGCATCCAAACACACACAGAAGTTTCCTGCCCGGAGGAATTAGGTCCGCCCACTTGAGTGGCACCCTCCCTCCTCCCCATGCTACTGCGC
Organism: Dolichotis patagonum; assembly: GCA_004027295.1. Taxonomy (NCBI): domain Eukaryota; kingdom Metazoa; phylum Chordata; class Mammalia; order Rodentia; family Caviidae; genus Dolichotis; species Dolichotis patagonum. The sequence goes on from PVJX010007000.1 coordinate 17,217, forward strand.
CGTCACCTCGGCCACACCCATTTGTGCCGGCGCTGCTCATTCCCAGGCTTTGCTGGGGCGCAGAGCGCGGTACGGACTTTTCACAGCCTCTCTTCCTCCCCAGAAGTGCCATGGTGCGTGCCTCCTTCTAATAAATTCTACCCTGAAGGCTGTCATCCTTTGGAATACTCTGAAGCTCTTCTTCAGCCTACCAAACGTCACAGCAGCCCCCCTCCCCTTGGGGTGGAGACCCAGGCAAAGCGGTTCTGGGCAGGATTTAAAATGAACCAGTTGGCTTTCTGTGTTTACTTGTGAGTCTGTCCTAGGCCTAAGCCCCTTGCCTGGAGATGGGCATCGGATTCACTGTAAGTGAACCTCTGTGAATCACTGGTCCTGGCTGAGGCCCATAGTGGCCTGTGATGCCAGTGATGCCTCAAAGGACAAGATAAGGCCACAGCTGAGGACACCTGGCTCCAACCCCGATTAACTAAAAAGAGACTGCAGCTGCAGGCATCTCACTCCTGCTGTCTCAGTCCTGCCATAAATGTCACCCTGGAGCTAAGTTAGTTCGCCTAAATTAGCAGTTTACTACCTGGAGAAGTCTTTGAACCGACTCCCAAGGTCCTGCTCAGTTGCCGCCTTCCTCAGAGCCCCTCCCTTTGTTTGAAAACTGAATTCAGGCCGCTCAGAACAGCTCTGTCTCAGCCCCCGGAGTCTCGCATTCTGCAGTTTTGATCCCCGTGGGTCCCTAAAATCATCCCACTTGTCTCATTTACTTACTTAACCCTTTGCTGTGCACTTGTTGAGATCAGTCTGTGCTATCCTTGGCTTTAGTCTCCCATGGTCAAACTCCAGAAACACTAAGCAAGTTTTCAACTTCACCCCATTCTGTGTGCTGTGATGAACTGTTCCACTGTGCCTCCCCATCCAGCTGAACCGTTCCTTCGTCTGTGCGGTCTATGCCACCACGCTGTGTGTCTCGGTTATCAACCAACCGTACTACAGTGCTTGTGTTCAAGTAACCTTTAGCTTCCTTCACACGGCCTCGCACTGCATGATGTGGCACATGCCTGTGGTCCCAGTTACTATTCAGGAGGCTGAGGTGGGAGGGTCAGTAGGGCTCAAGGGTTTGAGGCCAGCCTGGGCAACACAGTGAGGCCCTGAGAGAGACCACAGATGTACAAAGATAGATAATGATTGATAGGGATAATCTGGTTTTGCTTTTTTGAGGCACCGTCTCGCCATGTAGTTCAGGCTGCTCTTGCACGCATTACGTAGTGCAGACAGGCTGTAAACCCGAGGCTACTCCCTTAACCTCCCGAGAACTGGCAGCAGGTGTGGGGCACCATGCCCAGCTAGCCTACCTCCTATTTTTTAAACAAAAAGGCTCTAATGTACAAGACTAGGGATGACTAGAAAATTTTATTACAGTGTACTGCTATACCAGTAATTATGTTATTTTTAGTTACCAATGTCACTCTCTCACTGTGTCTACTTCATGAAGTTTTATCATGAGTATGTAGAAAAACACTACAGAGAGGGCTGAGTACTACCCCAGGTTACAGGCATTCACTGGGGGATTGATGACTCTATTTCTATTTTATGTTTTGTAAAAGTAAAATCGCTTGGGACCAGCAGTCAGAGGCCACTGCACTGGGCGCAGTGGTGCACACCTGTGACCTCAGGTACTCATCAGCTTGGGATCGTCCTGGGAAACAAGCGAGACCCTGTCTGCAAACGAAACAGCCGGCAGACCCCTGTAATCTCTGTACTTCGGGAGGCTGAGGCAGGAGGATCACCAAGTTAAACCCTACTTGGACAAGTTAGTATGAGTCGGGCTCAAAATAAAAATAAAGAGGGCTGGCGATGTAGCTCAGTCCAACAGCCTTGAATTCAATCCTCAGTATCACAAGACAGAACAAAAGTTTGCAAATGCCAACAATTCCACATCCACAGGCCAAGACCCCAAACTTCTTGGTTTTTTTGCATCTCTTTCAGCTTGACCAGTGGGGAAGAAAATGACTGTGTTTGGCAACTGGCCAGCGCAGATTTTACAGACACAGCCAGGGGAAGAACACGGGCTTCCACCTGAGACCTGTCCTTAAAGGGCACGTTAGCCGCTCTCCCTGGTCGGGCAAGAACTACCCCAAAACGCACAGATGAGTAATGACAGGGAAGCCATACGATTCTGTCAGCAAAAAGGAAACCATCCTTTTCCTTCTCACACACCGATGGTGACTGCGTTGCTCTTGAGGCTTCATGAGGCTCCATCCAATCCGTGCACAGGACTGGAAGCCTTGGAGCAACAAGACAGCATCGCCCAGCCCAGGGGCCCCACACACCCTCCCTCCCAGGCACCTCCTGCACGGCCGAGTGCATTCCCTAGAGGGCTCCGGATGGGTCAGGAGATCCGCAGTGCTGTAGCTGCAGTCACTGGAGGACGCGACAGTGCTGGCCGCTCACTGAACAAAAATGCTACGCCTTGCATCATGACCCTCCTGACTAGACTCCATGCACTTCTGATGAGCTGAATTTCGTCCTTACCGTCCCTCTTCCCTGGAGAAGACCTAACATTCTAGGACAGCTGACATTCTGTGAGTCTAGCTACTCATCCACAATGCTTAAGTTAAACATTTCATTTCTGTCACTCAAATTTGTTGTTGGCCTCAGTAATCTTTAGTGAACGGATGGAAATAATGTCAGGGGTTTTTTTTGTTTGTTTTTTGGGTTTTTTTGTTCCTGAGATAGAGTCTCACTATACAGTTTAGGCTGGCCTTGAGCTCACTTTGTTACCCAGGCTGATCTCAAACACGCAACGATCCTCCTGCCTCAGCCTCCCAAGAGGTCGGGTTATTTTTTAAAGAACTTTTATTGAACACTTAACATGTGTCAGGTGTAGTACATGGATAAAAATATCAATGTCTCATAAAAATACAGAGTAATTTTTGAAGTCAAGTTTTCCAGAAGCATGAGAGGTGAGGTCCAAGAAATACCAGGGACGAGCGGGCCTCCCCACACCCAGGCTCGCCACCCCCCGCCCCGTGCCTGGCCCTCCTCTCAGGACAAGCCGTGCCGGACGGGGGCTCCCTCCTGTGAGGAGTGAGCCCGCAGCGCTGGCGTCCAGCAGCCAAGACTCATATCTCCTTCTCCCTCAAGAAGCTCGAGGGTCCCTGCCACACACGAGGGCCACTTGGCTGGAGCGGCTTGGGTCCGAACACGGCTGCTGCTGTGTTCGAGGGAAACAAAGCTGTGGTCGGAAGTGATGTGTCACTTCCCTGCACGCTCTCTTGGCCTCAGCAAGTCATGAGGGGGAGGAATCCTCCCTGCCTAGAGGGAGGCTGTCAGTGTCTTAAAAACTGATTTTAGATTTCTCAGAATTACAAAAACACCAGAGTTCTTGTGCACCCTGTACCATTTGCCCTGATGGCAACATCTTACGTAATTACAGCTGGAGAGGACACCAGCACAGCCCTAGGGTCCCGGTTAGAGCTCCTACCAGTACGTGCAACCATCCGTCAGTGCACCATGTGTGGAGGTTTGTGCAGACACAGAACAGGACACACAGCCTCCCAGCACTGACCCATCCTTCCCACTTGTGACCCAGGCCAACCACTAACCTGCTGTCCGGTCTGGAACGCTGGCATGCACCGGGCAACATGGCAGGCCAACTCTGCGGGCCGGCTTTTCACAGTAGGATGTCCCTGAGGTCCACCCCGGCTGCCTGTGGCCAGGGCTCGCTCCTGTGGTCACTGGCTGGTCCCCAGGGTGTGCAGGCCAGAATCTGGCATGCTCCCCAGCTCGGCTTCCCGGTCACGGAGCTCAGTTTCCAGGTGGTGCTGCTGTTCCCTCGGGCAGCCTGGAGTTAGGGCACTAGTGCTGAGCCGGGTGCAGGGAGCCCAGGCCTCACTCCCATGCCTTCTCCAGGAAGTGCAAAGAAGCACTAGACACTAGACCTTGGATTATCAACTTACTTCACAGAGGCCAGTCAGGTCTCCCAGAGGGCTTGGAGCAGGACGTGGGGCCCAAGGTCCTCAAGTGCTACTGCCACCTGCTAGGGCATCGCAGCTCACTGGGCAGGAGCCCATTTTATTTGTTTGTTTGTTTTTGGTACTGGGGATCGAACTCACAACCTTGCGCTTGCCAGGCAGGCACTTAAGCCACTGAGCTAAATCCCCGGCCCAGGAGCCCATTTTAAGGGAACCCCTGGTCGAAGGCAGAGGCCGCAGCCCTAATTCCCAAAGCCTGGGCAGGCCACTGTGTTTTTTCCTTCTGATTTCATAGACTGTATGTTACATGAGAAGAGTGGCTTGGATAAGTTCTCAGATTTCCTCCAACTCTTAATTCCAGGGATTCACGTTGACAGAAGAATCTCAAGCTGATCAAAGAAACAATAAACTGTACCTTTTATTTGGAAAATTAAGCCAGATGGCCCTGGTTTGGAGCAGGATGGGGAGAAGATTATAAATTTTCAATCGAAAGAAAACAGAGGGAAATGGAAATGTCACCAAGGGTCCTTTATTGCATTACATCACAATCCAGCCCAGAATTGTAATTCACGTAACAGCGAAACTCATTTGCCAAGTTGCGGGTGTGTCTGGGGATGAAGGCGCACCTCCGCACTCCCAGGAGCCATGCGGCGGGCACCTCCATGACAGCACCTGCAGGGCAGAGGACATCAGCCAGGGTCAGGACAGCCCCAGGGAGCCAGAACACCGGGGCAGCAGCCTCATGCCACTCGGCACAGCGGGGCGGGGTCTTTCTATTTCTTTTTCTCCCCCACATTTTGCTAATAATTGTCTTCTACTTGCTTTTTTTTTTCTAGTTAATAATATTCCAAAGCGGGGACACTTAGCTATTTAGGAATAGATTATATTCCCCAAGAGAACGTAAGGAAAGTACGAATGATTACTAAACACCAGGACTGCCCATGTTGCCCCAAGAATCTTTTCTGTGCTCTGACCCTGCTGAGTGCATGGCTGCCCCCATCAGCACCTCTTCATCCCTCCTTCCTGTCTCCCTCCAAGCCCACGGGTCGCTCCAACATCCACACTGTGGGGAGCACAGGCCAGAAACCTAGGTGTCCCTGGTTCTCTACTTTCTTCCTTCTCACATTCAGAACACAGCGAGCTCATCCTTTGTGGTTTTGTTTGTTTCTGAGAAAGGGTCTCTGGAGGCCAGGCTGGCTTTAAAGCTGCCATCCTCCCACCACAGCCTCCTGAGTGCTGAGCTCACAGAACCTGGCTAGCTCTCCCGATTTTATCTTGCCCAGATTACTGTGGCTCCCAGCTGGACCCCAGCGCCCACAGGGATGTCCCTGAGCCCAGGCTCTATCCTTGAGCATGGGTGATTCTCGAGACCCCCACTACCTCTCTCTTCCATGACACTTACAACCTGTCATTTTTTATTTTTATTTTATTTTATTTCATTTTATTGGTGCCGGGGATCAAACTCACCACCTCACATTTGCCACACAGGCACTTACGCTGCTGAGCTAAACCCCCAGCCCCAATCTGTCATTTTTTAAAAACATCCCCTAAAACTAAAAGGTTGGACCACCTGACCACTGTTGGAGGGGGCAGTAAACAGTAGTTGAATAGACAGAGCTCAAAAACAAATCACACTTGTATGAACAAAGAATAGCTTTTTTTAGTTCTTAAACTTTACTACATCTACCTTAACAAAGTGCATCATTTGTACTAGTAAGAAAATTATTCCAGTGTCATAACCCTAAGGCAGCTCTGTAACCTTGGGCACTTTACATTCATCGTACTTGTACAGCTGGGATCAAATGCTGCTGCTGCTGCTGCTGCTGCAATAAAAGCCACGGCTAACACACACCGACGTGCCAGACCCCGTGGTAAGCACTGAGTGTTATTTCACTTGATTCACTACTAGGACAGCTGGAAACAACGGAGCTGAGGAAATCACTCCTTTCCATCATTTAACTCCCAACAGCACTCCATGGCCACTTTTTCCACTGCTCAGACAGGTAGAAAGTAAAATAATAACCCAGCAAATTCCTATGCTCCAGGAGAGCACACATGCACATCAGATCTCCTGGCCCGGCTTCAGTCACCGTCAGCCACCCACCTCACTGATCCTTTTGTGCCTAGTGTTTCATTTCTGGAACACCATAACGACAGGAAATAATTACATTTTTTCTCTTCAAATTCTTATTCCTTCAACTTTTCTAGGTAACGTATATACATCTCGTGCAAAAATTCAAAAATTGCAGTCTTTGGCATAAACAGGTTCATATGTCTGTACTACGTCACGTGCTAACTAAGATTGGAGTGAGCTCTGGGACAAGCATGCGTGTGGAGAGTCTCAGCGATGACTCGGCACCCTGTCAGCCATTCCTGTCAGCCGCACCGAGCATTCGGGAGGAGGCACCTGGACTGAGACGCGTGTCCTCCGAATTCTGAAAGCTGGATCTGCCCATGCACTGCTGCTGCTGCTATGTACTGTGACTCATATGCAGTGTTTCCACTTTTCTGTCACCCTGACCCCTTTTTCTGTCTGTGCCGTATCTTTTGTCTGCATGGACTGCCCTGAGCACAAGCTTCCTGTGATTGTCAATCAGTGTAGCTGCTTGTACTGGGTACACACCTGGCAACTTTTCCTCATCATACACAACATCCTAGACTACATCTGCTCACTGCACAGTAACACTGCGACCCTGAAAGGCCACAGAGTGTTGAAGTAAGGTCAGGCAGCCTGGGCTGGATTCAGGATTTGCGTTCTAAGATCTCTTTCAGCTCCACAGACTTGACACCACAGACCTGAACATGAGCTGTCCTGAGATGAGAAACGTGGCACCTACCTGTGCACAAAAGAATCTTGCCCCGGGTCAGGTACTTGATGGTTTCTGAAGTCTTTCTGAGACATTCCTCAGAAAGGTACGGAGGATCTGCTATTACGATGTCGAAACTGTGCGCAGTGATGTTGTCAGGTAAATCCAGTGGGTTGTTGTAATCATAGAAGACAAATTCCTCTCCGTACACAGCGAACCTTCTGTCATATTCAAAGATGGTCACAGAGACATCGTCTCTGTGCAGCTCTCTGAGGGCCTGGTAGACACTGGGGGCACTCACACACGCTACCCTAGAACACAAAGCAATGCACTCGGAGTCTTCAAGGGTCTGGTCCTAAGTAAGGACTTCAACAAAATGTAACAGGCCATTAAAGGAAACAAGCTAATGACTAGTAAATTTGAGGGAAAAGCTTTATATAGTCTTACTTTCAAGAAATTTGGTATTTAAAAACCTGCATCTCATAATTTTGAGGTATAAATTAATGTTTTTACAGGAAAAAATGTAAAACACAAGGAAGACATTAGAGTTCTATTAACTCAAAGCCTAATTCACCTATTATTTTCTTTTCTTTCTTTTTTTTTTTTTTAGTACCAGGATTGAACTCACAACCTTGCACTTGCCAGGCAGGCGCTTATGCCACTCAGCTAAACCCCCCACCTATTATTTTCATGTTGTCTTCAATATTAATTTCAAAATCTTTTAGTCCAAACTAAATATTTTGAAGTCATTTCGCAAAACCCAAATAATTCTCTAAATAACTTATTTTCCAAAAAGATACATTAAATGAGGTCTCTCCACAGAAAAGCTAATTTTAACGTCTGTATCATTTTTTTGTAAAGAAATTAAAGAACCTATTTTTCTTTTATGGGGACAGTTGTAGACTGAATCAAGGTTCTTGAATGTATTAGGGAAGCACCTAACAATGAGCTACACCCTCAACCCAAATAATCTATTGTATCACAGGCAGTTCACAGTTTATGAATGGATAGTATCAAAGAGCTAGCTATTAAACTCAGCTCTGAAAACCTGAGTTTAAAAGTCAACCTAAAGTGTTGACTTCGGTGCATCTATTCCAATAGTGTTCTGCAGACACTTTAAAAGGAGTGAGGCAGCCTTATGTATGCTGATAAGAAACGATCTTCAAGATATACTCCCAGGACAGAGGAGTACACAGTATGCTTTCACATATGTGCTTATGGCCGCCCAGGGGCCTCGGGAAGGTCCCGAGCCCAGCACCATGGCTACCTGGGAGCCGGCCTGGCAGACCTCAAGACCTGGGAAACAGAGACTGAACTTTTCTTTCAATTCTCTTTGTAACTTCTGGGATTTTATTGTATATGTATCAAATGAAATTCAGATTTAAAAATATATTTCTTAACAGAAACAATGTCACCTATTCCTGTTAGATACCGTATCAGGCTAATGAGGCCCCCTGCCTGAGTATTCTTGCAGTGGATGACAAAGCCTGTCAAGGTCACATGATGCTTCTAGGGAAAACAGTATGTCCTGGCCCCAGCTGGCAAGGACATAACCCTCCCCACATCCCACCTTTCGGGAGGGGAAGGACTGCAAGGGACAGTGGGATTATAGATCCACTGGTGAAGAAACGGCAACAATTGAGGACCACATACACGCCACGGAAAAAAATCTCTTCTGAGACAGGAGAGAGATATTTTTAGACCAACAAAATGGGAGAGCTTGTCTGCAGCAGGCCTTCCCTGAGAAGCTCAACAGGGTGCCCCTCAGGCAGGGCAGTGGCTACAGAGGGAAGAAGGAATGAAAGCAGAAAGGCTGGAGGAGCAGCTGGGCCAGCAAGAGAATCGGATGTGTGGAAACATCCCATCAGCCATTTCCCACGGAGTGACCTCTGCAAATGACTGAATCTCTCCAAATGCAAAATCTGTCTTTAAATTGGAGAGTATAAGCCAGGGATGGTGATATATATTTGTAATCCCAGTACCTGGGAGGCCGAGGCAAGAGGACTGCCGTAAGTTCAAGTTCAAGGTCAGCATGGGCTACATAGTGAGACCCTGTCTCAAAAAACCAAAATAAAATGGAGAGTATAAAAATAACTACTTCACAGAGATGTGATGGTAAATGAGACAATGCTGGTAAAGCACTTAGTGCAGGAGAAGGCAAATAGTAGGTGCTCAATAAATGCTACCTGCTATTATTCATCATTAAAATTATGACATAGTACTGATAAATACTGAAGTCTTTCAGAAAAGAATTATAAGTTGCATTCAAGGCCCTCATAGTAACAAAAAACAGCAAGCATCAGTAAAAACAGCCTTTAAGTGCTATAGCTTGAACACTGAATACCCCCAGAGTCCCACAAGTTGAAAACTCAGTCCCCAGTTCATGGTAACTTCAGAAGGTGAAGTCTGTTACAGTGAAGTTAGGTCCCTGGGGTGTGCCCGTGAAGGCCCTGGTTCCTTTCTGAGGCAAACAGCTTCCTCCACATTGCCCTTACCAGGATGCCACCCCTTTGCAGGCCTAACGCACTGGAACGACGGACCATGGAATGAACCCTCCGAAACTGAGCCAAAACAAATCTCTCCTCCCTATGGAAATGATTTATCTCATGTATTGTTACAGTAACAGAAAGCTAAGGCACAGTAAGAAAAACCTAATAAACAGCAACAAAACAAAAGAGAAAAAAGGAATATTTAAGATCTCTAGTTCAAGATGACAGGCTGAACACATTTATGAAATTCGCTTCCTCATGAAAGTAAAACAAGAGTAAAATTGTTTTGTTTTATTTTTTGGGCATAAACTCTGAAAGGAGAGGGAATAAAAGAAGAGTATAAAGAGTGCAAAGAAACCAGGAAGCTGCAAGGCAGATGGGTAGGTGGTGACTGACTGTTGGCTCAAGAAAACCCACTCTTAACACTGGCAGTGAGGACTGCTGCGCAGCTTCCTGGCTCACATCACGGCCTTCCCAAGAGCTTAGGGTGCTGCAGACCAAAGAAGCGCAAAACACGGGGTCAGGGCAGGGGGTGGGGAGGACAACAGCGCGTGAGAAATCTCTTTAAGAAGCAATTTGTTACCAGGATTTCCTTTTGCATCTTGAGGTATTCTGCACCACCATAACCAGCAGGAAACTAGAGGAATGATCTCTGGCTTGGGGATATTTGGGAGGGAAATACCAAACACAGCTGACAAAGAAAATCAGAACAGGGGCGGGGCAGAGCTGGGTGATGAGCATTGCCCAGTGTGACAGCTAAGAAGGACTATCAGGGGGTTTAGCTCAGTGGCGTAAGTGCCTGCTTGGCAAACTCGAGGTTGTGAGTTCGATCCCTGGCACAAAAAAAAAAAAAAAAAAAAAAAAAGGACTATCAGCTGGACCGGCCGGGAGCTGCCTACAGTACATTCTGGGTGTGCCTGGGTGTTTAATGGAAGTCTGGCCGGGGCACTATACCAGCTCCCCAGGCCTTGCTCCCTCTTCTGCTTCCCAGATACCATGAACTGACCACCATGCCCTTCTACCATGATGTTCTGCCCAATCTCCTTATTGGTTTTATTTGATACAGTTTCATGTACCTGCAACCAGTGATAGTCTTAAAATATTAAACAGAAAATTATAGAAATAATTTGTAAGCTTTGAGTAACTTCTATTATAGTGTATTACTATAATCAGTCTGTTTTATTAAAAGATACTGTTACTAATCTCTTACTGTGCCTAATACACAATTAAATTAAACTTCATCATAGGTATGCACGTATGGAACAATACAGTATATATAGGGATCAGTATTATCTGCAGTTTCAGGTGTCTACTGGGAACTGTGGAAGCAATTCCCATGGATAAGGGTGGGGTACTGTAACATCTAAAAATGACAAATCAAGAAGTGGTAATGTAAACATTATTCAGAAATTGTGAACACTGAAAAGGAGCCAAAAGTAGGGAGCAGGTTTAAGGGATATCATTAATAGATATTCTCTGATAAAAATAAAAAGAAAGTAACAACAACAAAAAAAAGCATATCCATAAAACTTCAAACAGATTGAACTTTTTTTGTGTGATGAGCTTGAAACCAGCACCTTAGACAAGCTAGGCAGGTGCTCTGACACTGAGCTGTACCTCCACTTTCCAAGATTTTTCTCCTTTGAAGCAAATTCTAGAAGTATAAATGTGAAACACGTCTTAGAAGTGTTAAAGACAGGTAAGACACGCCACAATGACTCGATGTTCGAGTATGTCCCTGAAATGCTGCTAGAGCAACCCTTAAAACCACCATCTACAGTACTGCGTGCTGCAGTTCACACCCCCAAAGCCACCTCATTAGGAAGAACATTCACAGTAAGTTGTCACATACCTAGATGTTCCCCTAAAACCTCATGCTTTCAAAGGGGGGGCTTTGGGGAGTGACTGGACCATGGATGTGCGGTACTGGATTCGTCTGCTGACTGGTTTAGCAGTTCTGGATGTGGATGCGGTTTACTGAACAGGGAAGACCCACCCCGGCTGTGGATGGCACCAACCAATACACTCGTGGCTGGGATGGAATAAAGAGGGAAAGAAGAAGGAAGCCTCGTGGCTTGCTACCTGCTACACCTTGGGCTGTTTCTTCTCTCATACCACCTCAGCTTGGAGCCAGAGAACTGTGGACTTACAAGCTGAGCTAAACTAACCCTTTCCTCCTCTAACTTGTGGGTGTCAGGCATTTTACTCTCACAATGAGACATTATAGGTCCATACACACAGTGGCTAGGTTTTCAGGCCATGTATGAGATGTGCTCCCTCAGATGTGTTCAATTTAGAAGACAAAAAAAAGGCGGGGGGAGAAGACAAAAAGGGAAACGAAATCTGACTCTCACCTGCCATTGTCCCCCGCAGCAGTGACTGCTTCCTGTGCAAGTCGCAAGGCTGTTTCCTGACTGTACCAAAATTGGCTCAGCTGCTGTAACACAGACGTGTGGTGATACCATTTTAGGACTGATGGAAACTCTGCTCTTTACATTTATTATACCTACTATACCAATGTGTGCATGCTTTTTTTCTTTTGAAAATTCACTCTTGTATGAAATTAGTTTAAATACAGCCCTAGCTGGGTGTGGTGACTCACGCCTGTAATCCCAGCACTCGGGAGGCTGAGGCAGGAGGATTGTTGTGAGTTCAAGACCAGCCTAGGCTACAAAGTGAGCACAAGGCCAGCCTGAACTGCATAGAGAGACTCTGTCTCAAACACACACACACACACACACACACACACACACGCACGCACGCGCACACACACACAAGTAATACAGCCCTAATGAGTTAATGAAATGTAGGCAGTGAGTATGAGTGGCTGCTAACATCACCAAGGGAATCAACCAAGTATCCCCCGCACTAGCTCACGCTAGCCTGGTGACGCTCTGAAAATGACAGCTTCAGCTCCTCTTGACTCCTTCATGTCCTAGATATCTAAGACATCCAATTACAGCACGGTTTACTTTCTGACTCTCCAACACCGAGCACAAGCTCGTGCCACAGTCTTCTCTTAAGCCCCTCTGCTGAAATGATCCGTGGCTGTGCATGGTGCAGTCTCTCTCACTGTAACAAGTAATCGAGTCACAGAGCCAGGCATGGTGGCACACACCTGTAATCCCAGCACTCAGGAAGCTGAGGCAGGAGAACTGCTACAAGTTCCAGGCCAGCCTGGGCTACAAAGTGAGTTCAAGGCCAGTGCAACTGCATAGTGAAACCCTGTCTTAAAAAGAAAAAAAAAGAAAAAAAAGTAATAGACTTTTTTTGGGCTGGTAGGCAGGGACACCTGGTTGTTAATTTTTTGTTTTCCTGTGTAATACTGATATTAACTCCTTGTCTTTCTCAGTCTTGTTTAAGGTACCTTCCGCTATTGATAAATTTCTAATTATAGGTAGTCAATTTGATCCGTTTCCTTTAGATCAAGAAATACTCTATCTTTTCAAGACTTTTATTATTTTAATGCTTAACTGCTCAATCCATGTAGACTTTAATTCCATGAGTGTTAATGAAGGCCGATGTTCTCTTTCAAACCCTGAGACGCTGCAGCCCGATTGCCACTGTCACTGGGCAGCTCTCCTAGACCCCTCTACCTCCTGTCTGACACAAATCATCGCTTCTGTCTAGAACAGTTTGCTTTATTTACTGTTGCACGATCCTTGACCTTTTAAAATGTGTATCTGGGAGCTCTTACGTATATGTAATGGCTCCAGGTTATTCAAAACTAGACAGCACTCAAAATGACTATAACAATTAGGATGAGGTGTTATTCAAAATGGCAAATGAAAATGTAAATAAATCTTTAAATCAATGATAGCTGTTGACTACAGCAAAAAAAGTGACTGCTCCACGTTATTTCCCATCTAAATATGCACACAGTATTTACTGAATACTTACTTATAAAAACAAGCTTTAAAGTGACTCCACTCAGCGCCTGCCTGCCAAGTGTAAGGTCACGATTTCAATTCCTGGCAGCAAAAAAAACAAACAAGTGACTCCAAAGGCAGAATGTGCACATACATTAGCACGCACGTGTGAGTTCACGCCTGTGTCTGTCCACTCTTGGTGAGGCAGCAGGCCTGCTGCAGGCCAGACCCGGCATTCGCAGCATGCAGCAGCTCCGGCTGCACAGGGCTTGGGAGGCGGCAGACCGCACCTCCCTGCAGGCTTCACAAGCAGCTCCAGGCCTACGCTGAACTGCCTTTCCCTCACCCAGCACCGCCAGGGCACAGCGACCAATCTGGCTTTTCTCCGGCCCTCCTCAGAAAAACACTTCCAGCTCTTGGCAACGAGCTACATGACCACAACTTTAAAAGTCAGAAGAACTATCAAGCTTGGAAAATGAAGCCTCCTGTCCCATGTCCCCCACCCCTGGGCCCAAGTGCATGGGAGCTACTTTCCACCCTTGGTTCTTCCTCTGACTGCTTACCCACCTTTAAATATTGGGTTTAAATGCCATCTATTGATTAATCTATGTTATACATTTGTTATAAAGATGAAATTTTGTTCTCATACACACCTTTTCCCTTTCCACTCTCAATATAGTTGAGATATACAATTTTGCTGAGTTAGAACCAATCATCAGGTAACATTCTGCGCATTCCTTCCACCATACTTTTTTGTTTTTCCTACAGTTAATAAATGCAACCCTTCATCTGCATGGACTCTGTACGTAACCACTTCTTCCTATCAGGCATTCTGTCATTTAACTTTTGCCCTGCAGACCTCTGTTCTGGAACGTGACGTCCTCCAGGAGGATCTAGAGCACAGGGTCTCAGCTGTGCAGCAGCACTACTGCATCAACTGTCACCCTGGGACTTCCTGCTCCCTCCTGTGTCCGATCTCCTTCTACCTGCGGCTCATGCCTTCCTTTTTCGGCTTATGTGACAGTTAACTGTATCAACTCGAGGAAGAAATGCCCAACTAAATTGGCTCAGCGTAGTTCTGGGTGTGGAAGATCCATCTAGGGAGGATCGTGGCCAGAGTGGTACAGAAGGGGAACAAAGAAGGAAGGCTGCTTCTGTGTCTTCAGAGGAGCTCCTGTCTTCTCCTTCACCTTGAACATCCAACTCCTGGCTTCCAGTGCAGCCACAGCCTGCGGGAACAGACCCTTTAACCTGACCACCCTGACACAGACTCACATCGGGCTCCACACTGAGCTGCTGCCTTCAGCTGGACCCTTCAGATCCCCAGTGGGTAGACAGATGCTGGCAGCACTGTAAGCCAATCTTGTACATTCTTACATATTTGTAAATGTGCAGTAAACCTGTTTTACTAGTAAGCACTAACCGATACAACTTACTTGTCACTCAAGGAGCAAATTCTCCTCCAACTCCTGACTATGAGGTCTGCCATATCTAAAATGTTTTTGTCCTCACACCTGAGTAATAGTTTAGCTGAGTAGAGAATGCTAAGGCTGAATACCAGTTTGACTCCAAATGCTGAAGGCATTTTTAGATTGATAACTGCAATGTGCCTCTAGCTCTGACACTTTGTAAGCAACCTGCTTTTCCTCTGAAAACTTCTAGGATCTTCTTTATCACCGTTTCAGAACTTTCATAATCATTACAATCCTGTATCTTAATAAGTCATCAGATACAGAAAGTTTCTAATATTATTATTTGAAGATTTCCTTCCCTCTTTGTTTTGTGTCCTATTTTTCTTGAACTCCTTTTAGTTTAATAATGAACTCTTAAATTTATCCACTAGTTCTCTAATACTTCCTTTACTATACTTCTATTTCCTGGGAGACTTCCTCAATTTATCAAAGCATACCAAATGAAAGTGTCAAAATTAGAAGAGTAAGGTCTAGAAGATAGATTTTAGGCCCTTATATACAACAAGCAAAGAATTGCAAATGTATATCCGATGGTAGAAGAAAAGCAGCTACATGTATTGAAGATCACAGGAAGGTGTGCTCAGGGCAGCTCTGTGCTGACAAAGAGCGTGGCACGAAGAGAAAAGCAGTGCTGGGACAGCAGCAAGGAAAGAGCACAGCACAGAACCCAGAGGAATCAGCCTTTCAGATTTTAAAGGAAGTGCACCCCGGCTTCCACTGGGTGTCCAGGTAAGACTGGCCCGTAGTGCCTTTCAGTGAGCACGCATGTCCCAGAGCTCAGATTAAATTACAGGGATGTGGTGCAGTCCATATTTATGAACCTTTAATAAGGTTTGAGTAGGGAAAAAGTTACTCAGATCAGTCCAGAAGATCCAACACACACGTGCTCTGGCCTACAGCCTCAGAGATTTCTTGGGTCTTCGTTACTTACTCTTAGAAGAACAGGACTGACCCTAGGGTGTTGCCCAAACTCAAGTGGAGGCAAGCAGTCTCCCAGCCCCCGTGTGCTACCTGTGCTAGTGGAATTAGGACTAATTTTTATTTTCTTCATGTTTATGCACATGTTCTACAATAACTAGGAGACTTCCAGGAAGATGAAATGGTAAGCAGCAGAGAAGGATCCTTTCTGAGATGCGCTGCACAGATACTGGAATACAGCGATAGGAGGAAGCGAAGGAGAAGGAAAGTGGGTTCCCTGGACCCAGCAAGGATCTGAAGTGAGAGCTGAAGCCCACAGGGAAAGTGAAGAGAGAAACTTCAATGAAGAAGAAGGTGGTGGGCAGCAGCTTCTCTCCGGGTCAGGACTCACTGAATGGGAAATTGGCTCACACCTGTGGACACAATGGAGCCTGCAGGAACACCACAGGCCTCCACAGAGAGAGGCAGCAGCACGATGGAGCAGCAGAGGCCATGGACTGCCCTGGCTACTGAGTGGAGTGGATCTGGCCATCCTGTGGGGTGACTGGCCTGCAGCCATCTTGGAGCAGGACCAACTGAGCTCAGAACTCAGAACAACCACCGGCTCCACCCGGCAGCTCCCAGCTGAGCTCAGGCCCTCTGAAGGTGCACAGCCTCGCAGCCAGAAAGCAGCCTGAACTTCAGAGGAAATAAAGGTGCAGGCTCGCTGAGATTTTCCGCTACCCCACTGAAAAGCACTAACTGATACAACTTACTTGTCACTCAAGTGCTGGCCTGCTGGGATAAATCAACAGAATCTGGACTCTGTCTCCACACACTGTCTACCAGTGACAGCAGAGACAAGCATCAGAGTGAACATTCTCTCTCTCTCTCCATTGTTTGGTCTTGTTTTTATATGAGTGGTGAACATGGTTTCTACTTTTTGTGGCTGTTGTTCTGCTCTTCCTTTTTATTCCTTCTCTCTTTTTCGCCTGTCTTTTGTACCAGTTTACAATAATTATAAATATTAGAGTCAGAAAGAGTACACAGCGCTAAAAATAATTGCAGAAGGAAAAAAGATCACTTCAAGAATAATGCAGTATTGGGCCGGGGATTTAGCTCAGTGGCATAAGTGCCTGCTTTGCAAGCAAGAGGTCATGAGTTTGATCCCTGGTACCACACACAAAAAAATGCAGTACTTCAATTTTTTGATATGTATTCTCTACAGAAGTATCAAGGAAGAACTTAAAAATACATAAAGAAGGAAAATTTGTGCCCTTGTCCTCATGGAGTTACCAGCTCCCAAATGACAGGTGCCAGAGACTCTGGTGTTAGGTGAGGCCACAGAAGAACACAGGGCCTGGCACAGAAACAGGTTTTTCACCACTTCCTGACTGACAAGGAACACATTTACTTACCCAGTTTTCTTCTATTATTCCAACGTGATATTTTCCATCCCCACTTGGTTCTGCGTGTTGCTTCTGCTCAGCAAAAAATTCCTGGAGAGCTGCTAAGGTGTGGGCAGAAAGCTGGGGGATATCATCATCTGAGTCACTCATTTCACAAACTGCCTATACCTGCAGGTCAAGAAATAAATATGATGTGTGGATTTTGTCCCTCCTTTTCACCAAATAACAATTTTTTAAAATGTAGCTCACAGCAAAGACCCCGCTGACATTTTATACAGGAAACATCTGTACTTAAAACTTCTGGGATCTGCCTAGCCCGGTGGCTCACACTTGAAAGTCCGGTCCTCGTGAGGCAGAAGCAGGAGCGCCACGACACTGCTGTCCGGCTGGGCTGCACAAGGAGTTCAAGGCAAGTTTGAGCTACAAAGAAAGAGCCTGTCTCCAAAAACCAAAACCAAGTCAGGTGCTGGTGGCACAGACCTGTAATCCCAGCCCCTGTGAAGCTGAGGCAGAAGGACCACCGTGAGTTCAAGGCCAGCCTGAGCTACAAAGTGAGCTCAAGGCTAGTCCGGACTATGGAGCAAGACCCTTTTCAAAAAACAAACCAAACCAACCAACCAAACAAAAAACCCAAAACCAAACCAAATTTAAAAAGCTTTGGGATCAAACACATGCCAGGGGCTTCTATTGAACTATAATTCATAAATGTGAGCTTTTCCTATAAAAGTGGTCACGTTTTTTGTGATTCCTTATAAAAGGAAATGTTTACCATAAATAACTAGAAATATTTTTGTTTCCCTCTGGTGCTCCCAATATGCAGAGCTTTTCTGAGAGGGTAAAATAAATCTTTAAAAATTAAGAATTTTGGGCTGGGGATTTAGCTTAGTGGTTCAAATGCCTGCCTGGTAAGTGCAAGGTCACAAGCTCAATCTCTGGTACAAAGAAAAGAAAAAGAAAATTAAGAATTTTTCCAGTAGTGGGTATTAAATTCAGGGCCTTTATATTGAGCTATATTCTTACTACTTTCTATTTCCTGTTTTAAGACAGTCTTGCTAAGTCTCACTGCTGCCCAGGCTGGGTTCAGAATTCTGATCCTCTGGCCACAGCCCCCAGTGGTGAAATTATGAGCTTGTACCACTATGCCCAGGTAAGATTTTGCAGTTTTCCTTTTGGATGCAGGCTGCTTCTCCAACGTTCTCATTATGAGAGCATAAACTGCCACCCCCTCCTTTGTCAGCTCCCATAAACGACAGGAAAGTACCCCCCTGAAAGGAGCTGCCCCGGTGTGGCCACGGGAGGTCAGGTCCAGAGCTGAGAATGGCCCGAGAGGAAAGCAGGATATTTTCTCAGCTATTAACTTCCTCTACGCCTCTCCTACTGTGAGATGAGGCAGCGGAATTCATTTTCACCAGAATAAAGGGCCTCCTGTGTTTCTTGGGGAACAGCAAACAGTATGGACCTGAATGCTCTGAGACACATTCACGGCTAGTCCTACGAATTAGACACACACACACACACACACACACACACACACACACACACATATGTACACACACACACATATGTACACACACACCTGGCGTTCTGGGTATTGGACACAGGGCCATCACACTGAGCTACGTCTCCAGTCTTTTTTTTTTTTTAACCTATTTATTTTTTTGACCTTCTTATTTTTCATTTTGAGAGAGCATATCTCTAAATCACTAAGTTGCCTTAGCTGGGTTTGAACTTGTGATCCTCCTGCCTCAGCCTCCCAAAGTGCTGGAATTACAGGCATTCACCACCATGTCCATCTTTCAGACACCATTTTATGCTTGAATGTCATTGCTTAAGTGAAATAAAGCTCATGGCTGTCACTGGAGGATATAAAAGATCAATTTAGGGCCGGAGATCTAGCTCAGTGGCATAAGTGCCTGCCTGGCAGGCGTGAAGTTATGAGTTCAATCCCCAGTACAAAAAAAAAAAAAAAAATCAGAAGGAGAGGTTGGGTGTGGTGGCACACACCTGTAATTCCAGTGCTTGGGAGGCTGAGTCAGGAGGATCACTGCAAATTCCAGGCCAGCCTGGGCTAGAAAGTGAGTTCAAAGCAGTCTGAACTGCACAGGGAGACCCTGTCTCAAAACAAAAAAAAAAAAAAACAAAAAAAGAGAGAGAGATGAACAAGAAAAGGGATAAGGAGAAAAGAAAAAATAAAAGATATGAAACAGGGCCGGGCATGGTGGCACATGCCTGTAATTCCAGGATTTAGGTGCCTGAGGCAGGAGGAGCCACAGTTCGAAGCCAGCCTGGGCTACACAGTGAGTTCAAGGCCTACCTGAACTACATGGTGAGACCATGTATCAAAAACAAACAAAACAAAACAAAAAGAAAAGAGAAAACAGAGGAAGAGTAAGGCAGTTCTGCAGAAAGGGATGGCTAGACACAGCGGCATCTTGGGTACGGCCTGGAGTCAGCCAGGGTCTGAGGTCGCGGGTCAGCCCCCAGCTGGTCAACCCTTAAGTCCAATAGACTCCCAAGCCACACTCATTCATGCTCAACAATTTTCTAGAGAGCTCACAAAAGTCACTAAAAGCAATTACACTCATGGTAGGCAGGTAGAGAGACATTAGCAGGGCTGAGGGACAAGGGGTTCAAAATAGCACGTGTTGCCAGATAATTAAAGATCTCAATGTGTAA
Source organism: Dolichotis patagonum (assembly GCA_004027295.1). Lineage (NCBI taxonomy): Eukaryota > Metazoa > Chordata > Mammalia > Rodentia > Caviidae > Dolichotis > Dolichotis patagonum. The sequence goes on from PVJX010007000.1 coordinate 36,801, forward strand.
TATGTAACTGTTTGTTGGGTCTCAGACCCAAAGTGACTCCACAGAGCACAGCACCTAAGGTTAAACACTGTGCATAGTATTTCTGATACCTGGTTGGCTAACTCTAGAACAAGGCACACTGCATTCCTGGCTGCCACAGCCCACAGTCCAGTGCTATCAGGGAAAGAACTGTTCCTTAAAGACCCTCCTGCTTTGGGCTGGTACTGTTTTTTGTTTGTTTGTTTTGTTTTAGTACTGGTTTAAGTTACAAACTTATCTTCTGTAATTTCATCCCACTCAAGGTGGGGCTGTAATTCCCATATTTTGCTACTGGGTGCCTCTGAACCACCAGGAGTAACTGTCCCAGCAGGCAGCAGGGACAGTCCCATTGGTTGGCACAAACCACCTGATGAGACAGTCATGCAACTGGAGTCAGCCAGGGTCTGGGTCTCGGGTCGGTCGCGGGTCGGCCCTCCGGCTGGTCAACCTGTAAGTTCAAGCTGGCAGGGCTTGTTATTGGTGGTTCAAGCTGGCAGGGCTAGGTTAAATGCTCTACGGTGCCCACCTAAAGGGACAGGAAGACATTTTGTGATTCCAAAGTAATTACTAAGTAAACTGTTGGTAAGCACAATCATTATTTCAGTTCCCTGGCCCCTCAGGTGCATAAAAATGTATCCAAACTCGTACTTGATGCAGATGCCCTCCTGGCACTGCCTGTTTCCTTGCTTGGTGGTGTAAATCTGTCTACTTTTCAATGAATTCTGTCTGTATTTCTGTGCAACTTATGAATCTTGACTGAATTCTTTTATGAAGGACACAAAAAACTGAAGACCACAAAAGTAAGGGTCTGGTGCCTTGCTGCATCAGGGGCAGCTTCCCAGTAACACTCACTTACATGTATTACAAGGAAAAGATATAAATTAGATGCACCCAAGGGAGGAGGCATAGGGAGAAGTCGTGGGGTTCCCAACTTAAAGCTTCTGTTACACTTGGGGGAACATCACCTTCTAGGCACCTATGAGTAGAAACATGCATGGGGTGTTGCCAAGCTAGGGGGCTTGCCTGAGCTGCACAGCTCAGCGTTTAGGGAGCTCCCATGCTGCAGGCATGAATTTCACACCTGGCTGAACGCTGGGCTGAGGGGCCTACCAGAAATAACAGATTCCTATCACTTTGGAAATGCCACATGCTGAGAGGGCACCACTCACGAGACAAGACAAAGGCCAGAACTCTTTTGAGGAGAGGTCAAATTCATTAGATACCAAACACATTTCAGATGTTGTTTAAGAATGACAAAACAGCCTCCCAGCTGCATTTTAATATACAGTAAGTCCTCCACTTATGAACATTTGAGTTGTGAACAAATCATGCAAGTAGCTCCCGTGTTTAAGGTAACTATAAAAGTATAAATAATTTACAATATTTGTGTGTATGTTTTGAGTTTTTAATGCTTTACACTGTATATTTGTGTCAAAGGTGTGTAAGACTCACTATGTCAGACTTACACAAATCTGACTTAGAAATGTTTGTAAGTCAAGGAATTATAGTATTTTGTGCACAGGCCAGCACGGGCCAGAAGCAGCCAGACATGCTCCTGCATGCCTGCTGCCATCTGGAAGGTCCTGGTGTAGCCAGGCAGCTCAAGAGAAGCAGCCCTGGCACCACACATCGATGGCTGTCGGGGAAGCCTTGGTGCAGCCACACGGGTCTTAAGAAGCCAGCCCCACGCCCCACTGCCTCCCCAGGAACCTGGGTTCAGAGAAACCCAGGTGCCAGGCCCATTCCCCACCCTGAGGAGGGGCAGCCAATGTGGAAAGTGCCCCCACAACCAGCTTGTCCAGAGGAATCCAGGAAAATGTCAAGACAAGGGAGCAAAGGTAATCTCAAACCTTCAGCCCACACAAAACAAGTCTGGGAGATACAGACATGGAAGAAATTGGAAGTCACACACCTGAAATTTCTAAAAGGACAGCAACTGAAAGTAAAGAAACAATTTCATGAGACTGTAAAAGTAATCAGATCAGAAATAATATCTGAGGTAAAAGAAGAAATCACAAAACATAATAAAAGGGTTGCTGAGTATATCCAAAGAAAACATAGATTTAAAAAAAAGAGAGAGAGAAGCATAGGAAAATGAAGGAAACCTTGAATGACCAATATAAGAAGGAATTATAATGCATGAAACAGACTCAAAGAGATATTAAAAGAGAAATTAAAAACTCCACTGAAAACTGGCAAAATCACTTGAAAAAAACTGAAAATAGACTTTCAGACCTTGAAGACAGGATTACAGCTAGCAATCACAAAAGAAAAGATCTGAAAATAACAAGGAACCAGGAAATAATAATTCAATGGCTGCAAGACAATGCAAAGAAAAATAATTTAAGAGTGATAGGTGTCAGCAAAAAAGCAGAGGGCAATAAAATGACACAGAAAGAAGTAATAGCATAAAACTTCCAAAACATGGGAAAAAGACATGGCATACAGATAAGTATGGCATATAAAACTCCAACTAGCCATAACCAAAATAAATCTCACCTAGACATATAATAATCAAGATCCCAGAAGTTCAGCACAAGAACAAAATATTAAAGGCTGTTAGAGAAAAGAAACAGATCACTTATGAAGAAAAACCCACTGGAATCATGGCAGACAGGGAAAGAGGATGAACAAGATCCATCAATATACAAGAAACACATTTAACTCAAAAGGAAATTCAGGGCTGGGGATTTAGCTCAGCGGTATAAGTGCCATTTTGGCAAACGCAAGGTCATCAGTTCAATCCTTGGTACCAAAAAAAAAAAGGAAATTCACAGAAGGAAAGTCAGGAGAGAAAACAATGTTCCATGGGACAGGAAACCAGAAAAAAGCGGGAGTAGCTTGCCCATCAATCACAGAACGGTTAAGGCAGGTATGGTACTTTTATACAGTGGAAAGCTACTCTGCTATAAAGGATAATCTCAAGGCTCTTATAGGTAAACAGGTGCAACTTGAGATCATGCTCATGGGTGAAATGGTTCAGACTCACATAGATGAACGTCATCTTATCTCCCTAGCATAAAAAACTGAAGGAGTTAGTGGGATCCAAAACGTACAACAGATATTGTGAAAGTGAAAGGGGAGGAAGTATCTAAAAAGGGAAAGCGATAGCCATTGTTAATTTCCTATTATCTTGTTCTGAACTCTTGTATCATTTCCACTGTTTGGTTTCATTTTATTCTGTTATGTTTTGTTTGATTTTATTATTTCTGATGGTATGGGCAGCTATTTTGAAGATAACTATATCATGGTAGCCATTGTTGATTTCCTATTATCTGACTTTGAAGTCCTGTAATGCTTTTCATTATTTTATTTTGATTGGTTTTATTCTGTCTTGTTTGATTTTATTATTTTTGATGGTATGGACAGCTATTCTGAAGAAAACAATGGTAGCCATTGTTGATTTCCTATTGTCTTGCTTTGAACTCCTGTATCATTTTCATTGTTCTATTCTGATTGGCTTTATTCTGTTTTATTTTGTTGTTTTATTCTCTTTAAAATAAAATAATAATTAGCCGGGCATGGTGGTGCACACCTGTAATCCCAGCACTCAAGAGGCTAAGGCAGGAGAATCACCGCGAGTTCAAGACCAGCCTGGGCTACAAAGTGAATTCAAGGCTAGCCCGAACTGCATAATGAAACTGTCTCAAAAAGACAAAAATAAATAAATTAGTAAGTAATAACTGAAGTCGCCTAAGCTAAGGAAACAAAATGATTCATGTGAGTGCTGTGTTGAATGTCAGCAGGTATTGTTCCATGCTGCTGTCTTCTCTCCTGCTGCTCTCTTCCCACTGGGAGACCTGTGCCTGAATGACAGAGTCTGCAGCAAGTTCCTGGGCCTCCCAGCAAGGGAGGATGGAGAGCAGCCCTAAGTACTTGGGAAATTCTCCAAACTTAAGAAAAGTGTTTAAAGGGTGCTGAATAGCCATTTAAGGAGAAAAAGGCTTTGCTACATGTTGCTTTTGTTCTCCTTTTAAAAATCAAAATGCTAGTCATTCCATATAAAATCCCTGTCTTGGTTGCTTTTTTCTCATTGCTAAGACAAAATACCCAACACCCAAAGATAAAGGAGGAAGAGTTTATTGTAGCTCACAGTTTTTACAGGTTGCACAGTTGGCTGGTTCCAGGGCAGTGGCATGTCAGAGGCACAATGCAGAAGACAAACGTCTATGTCATGGCAGGGCAGGCAGAAGGCAGCAAAGTAAGCAAACAATAGCAGCAGAGCAGCAGCCTGCCACTCCCTTTTATCCCTTCCAAACTACCCATCTTTTGGGTGGTGCCACCTGCAAGCAGGATGGGCCTTTCCCATTATCCACACACAGAAATCTGCTAAACTAATTTAGTAATCACGTACCCTAAATCCCAGTACCATACTCTTAATTCCAGGATCACACACCCTAGAGCCAGCCAGTTCCAAAAAGTCATAGGTGGCTATGACCTCAAGACAGGAAGATGTTTTGGGGGGACATTCATACACAAGCCATAGCATTCTGCCCCTGGCCCTTGAAAGACTCATATGCATTCTTTTATACAAAAGGCATTTAGTCCATATCCAAGAGTTGCCAAAATACTAACAGTTTTAGTATTGCTGAAAAGTCCAAATCTAGTCTTCTCTGAGATTTATGGCAAACTATTAGTTGTGAGCCTCTGTACAAATGAAAAGAAAGTTAATTTTCAAAATTCAATGGTACAAGATATGACATTTCCATGCCAAAAAGTATAAAGACAGAAAGCAATGGGACCAAAGCAAGTCCAAAATTCAGCAGCAAATTAAGTCCTATAGTTCTATGTCCAGTGTCCAGGGTAATTTGTGGCATGATGTGAACTCCAAAGGGTTTGAATAACTCTGCCTTTAGGGCACTGATGGTAATTGTAGCTCCCATTACTTCTCCCTTGGGCCAACTCTGCTCCCTCCTTGTAGTTTTCCTCAGACTATCCACGCTCCTGTCTTCTCCAACCTTCTGGGATGTCCACTGCACCTTTAGCTTTAGCTTCACATTTACATCCCAAACTGCCCTCTCAGGGGGTATAATACATGGCCTCCCAAGCTTCTGAAATCTGGCTAGAAGCCTTCCTGACACCACAACTCTTGTAAAATGCATGTGCCTATAACCAGCACCATGTGGATGATGCTAGAGTCTGCTACTAATTGGAAGCCAGGTTTCCTTCTTTCTTGGGTATAGGAGTCCACTGCCTGCATTGTGGAGCATAGTGAACACAATCTGAGGAGTAACTTCTCTAGGCTGCCACCATTCTGAAACACAGTGCTTTAAGGCTGTCTTTGGGGCTGCAAAAGTCCTGGTAGTTTTTGTGATACCCTCAAGCCACCTTTCCTATAGTACTCTTCCTTTTCCACAGCCATATTTATCTCTGCCCCGTCATCGCAGTCCTCAGCTTTTCCAGAGTTTCTTTCTGGCCAAATTCAAAATGTTTGAAATCATTCTGCTGAGTTCTCTGCTCTTCACTCTCAATATAAATCTGGCTAAAAGCCCCCAAGTAGCCATGCTACTGCCTCCACATTAGACTGCCTTGAAATTTTTTCTTCAATATTAATTGGTTGGCCAACCTTAACCTCAGTCTCAGGCAAAGTCTCTGGATATAAGCAAAATGCAGATAAATTTTCTACCAAAGGAAAACACATGGTTTAAATCCAACAGCCAATGAAGTCCTTGTTCCTGAGATCTCTTGAGCCTGATCTTTACTGGCTGCATTTCTATCAGCATTCTGGTCTTCTGAGCTTAGACCAGAATCTCCTGTTGAGTATAGTTTAAAGCAATCAAGGACTGCTTCTTCAGCCATTATCTCCAAACCATGCCAAACTCTTCCACAAGCCATTCCCAAAGGCTCCTGAACCACATGGTTAGGTAGTGTCACAACAATGACCCCACTCCTGGCACTAAAACCTCTCAGTCAGTGCTTACTAGAGAAACATATTTAATGCAAGATATACAAATATGTAAGAATTTACAAGATTGACTTATAAGGGCTATTCAGAGTCAGGTGTCAAAAAGTGCAAAAGGGCTGTTTCTCCACTAGAGATCTGAAGGATTCAGTCAAAGACCTGAAGCTCAGTGAAGTATCCTGTGCAAGTCCATATCAGGAGGCTGAAGGGCCTACAATGGAAGGTTAATGGTTCTGTGCTAGAGACTGAAGTGTGTGTACTGGCAGCCAGGAGATACCATCCAAGGTGAAAGTGAAAACTGGATTTCCTCCAAAGAAACAGGAGTGAGTCTTCTTTCTTTGGTTCCCTTTTATATCATTCAGGTAGCAAGCCTATTGGTTGCTGTCACACACACACCCAGTAAATCCCAGAAAATCTTCACTAACTCCTTTGACCACATGCAAAACTTCTTATACTATAATGGCCAATTTAGTTGGCCATTTTTTACTCAAATTGGCACAACCAGTTAAGTATCATAATCTCCAAGCAACAAAAATCTTGTACATAGCAACCACTGATAAACCTGTGTATCTGCATTTATTATAAATAGTATAACAGGGATTTATATGCTGATTTTACTAAAAGCACTGACTACTGCATCAGTAAATGCCCAAATGGGTAACTAAAATCAGAATAAAAACCCCAACATTTTTGTTTTCACTCTGATCCATCATTTCTTTGAGTCAGTACCTCCTGCAGTCAACAGGAACCACAGGCTTGATGGATAATCATCTTGTGATAAGAAGAAAGTATTCACCTAGGCAGCAATGACTTTATCAAGACAGAGCTCTGACTGACCATCCTGAGGTAATGATCAACTAGCCCACAGGTAGACCAAGACTGCTGAATTATGCATATTTCATGCTATACAATCCTGGAGCTCTTGTTAGTGTCCCCTCACCCCTGCCAAGAAACAACTGCTGAGAAGACCCGTCTTCCCAGAATAGCTATACTGAATAAATTGCTTTCCTGCCTCTGTCTTCCCACCTGTTACTAGAAACTGCTCCCATGGCTTCACATATACTAGGTAAGCACTCTACTACTGAGCTATACCCCTAGCCCTGCTTGCCTGCCTTCTACCATTACTTTTTCTATTTGGTTACAGGGGCAAGTGGCCAGACTTGATTTACTGGGACTCCCTGAAGTGTCAGGGTCCACTCTGGCAAAAACAGCATGTTGATTCCTTCCTGTTTTCCTTCATTTAAGACTTACTGTGTAAAAGCTAGCTAATAAAAGTCTGGTTACACAAATTACTCTTTATGAATATCTATTTGCCACCTAGGAAGGTGAAAAAAAGCACAAGTTACATACAATATGATTAGATCTATATAAAGTTTAAAGACAAATCTATGTCATTTAAAGAAGTATATATTCCTCTATTTATTGAAGGTAGATGGATTTTATTGCAAAAATCTCCCCAAATAGAAAACTACATGGTAAAGAAGAAACAATACTATTTTCATATGTATTTCTTCCAGAAAGCAAAAGAAATATTTTATGAAATCAGCATAGAGCATAAGAAAATAGCCAGACATGGTGGTGCACGCCTGTAATCCCAGCATTCTGGAGGCTGAGGCAGAAGGATCATCGTGAGTTGGGGTCAACCCCAAGTAAATGTCAAAACAAAAATCTGTGATGTGACTTTTGTTTGTTCACAACAGCTGACTTAAAAAGAAAATGTAAACAATTTTGGCCTTGTTTGGCCCTGTTATTAATAAATGCCAAAGAGACAAACACAAAATTTAAAATAATAGAACAGGAGATGGCAGAGCAGTAAACCACAACAAATCAACCTATCTGAGATTCAGAATCCAGACACTGGAATATAACAACTTGGGGGAAGAAAGGAAGGAAGGAAGCTGATTCCCAGGACCCAGCAGAGGTCTGAAGGGAGAACTGGAGCCCACAGAGAAAATGAAGACACAACACAGAAAAATGAGGTGGTAATCTGTACTCTCTCCCCAGCTCCTCCTGGCTCTTGGCATAAGAAGACTGAATCTAAAGAGATTCAGTGAGGGTGGGTGATTCCAGAGGCCTCCAGGGAGAAACACAGCAGTGGAACAGAACAGTGGATGCTATGTGCTACGACAGCTGGGAACTGACTACAGCCCAAGTGTCCACATGTCCTCCGGAGACAGTGCTTGGCGAGAGGCCATTTAGGGAAGAGCCAACGGAACAAGGGACTTGGAGCAGCTGTTCATCTCAAGGCTCCAGATGTTGAAATGTCATAGTGCCTGGATGAAGGACAACTCCAGATATTCAGGGTCAGGGATCAGAGGTCAGGCTGAGAAGAGGCACCAGAGTGTCGCAGGCTGAATGATTCAGGCCTCAGCCCCACAGCCAGAGGCCAGGATCATCCTGAACTGTGAGAGCTGCCCTATTCCTATTGGAGAACTGGGAGGATTATCCAGCACCCCACCCTAATCCTACTGCAGGCTTGCTGGGATCATCTAGCACAGATCTGGCCTCTGTCTGCCTCCTTGTCAGTCAGTGTTAGAGAGACAGTCTCTGAATTAGACACTGCTACACAACTGTAGACCCCAGAAGATAACATGGGCTTGAAATAACAGAGAACTCTCTTGGTTTTCTTTGCTTTTTTTTTCTTGATTGTTTGTTTTTTCATGAGTATGAACATTATTTCTGGTTTTTGTTTGGTTTAGTTTTGTTCTTGTTTGTGTTTTTCCATCTTTCTCTCCTGTCTTCTTCATCAGTTTTCTGAACCTTGGGTAATCCTGCTTTGTCCTTCAGCCTTGCTTCTAGTATCTTTTTCTTATTTTTTATTTTTCTATTTTTTCTTCTTTTCCCTTTAAAATTTTCTCAGTGAGGGTAAAATCACTGTACTGAGGGGATATCTACTATATATAATTTTCTGACTGATTTTAAAATTTTTTTATAACTATAAAATCTTGTACTCATAGTTTAATGTGGCAAATTAATAGTTTTCACAGTTTGTCATTTTCTACACTGTACTTCATGTTATTGTCAATACTAACTATATTACTTTAGTGTATGTGACATAGTTGTCACTTTTTCTTCCTTGTACGCCAATACCAAGATTGTCTGGGGGTCATAAATAATATCATAGGCTAGTACCAAAGAACTGGGTAGTAAGTCAAACAGGCAGCAATTTCTCATCCCCTAACAATTTGAAAAGGTAGGATGTTGAGACAGATGCAAAAGCTAGAAGCCAGCTATGCCTAGAAGACATCTCTGAAAAGTAGCCATTTACTAAAGAGGTCTCAATACAATTTACAAGCATCAATGCAGAAAAAAAAGAAAGAAAGAAAATCTGAAAAAAAAATCTGTTCATATAAGTAATAACAGAAATCTTCCCAAGCATGGAAGAAACAAAATTTGACATCCAGATAAGTAAGGCATATAGATCTCCAATTAGTTATGATCAGAAAAAAACTACAAGGCAAATAATAGTCAAAATTTCAGAAATTCAAAACAGAGGTAGCTGTTATATTTGCAAACAAAGTGGATTAAAAGGCAAGGCTGATCAGAAAAGACAAAGTCACTACATACTTGTTAAAGGAACAATTCAAAAGGAAGAGATAATAATCATAAATATATATTCACCAAATACTAGCACACCCAACTATATAAAACAAACACTAATGCATATGAAAAATAAGAAAAGCACCAATACAATTGTAACGGGTGACCTCCATATCACATTATCACAAATAGATATATCAACTAAATAAAAAAACAAAAAGGAAGTATCAGAGCTAAACCAAATCTTTGAACAAATGGACTTAGTAGGTATCAATGAGTGTTATACCCCAAACAACAGAATACATATTCTTCTCAGCTGTACACAGGACTTTCCCCAAAACGGACCACACAGAACATGCTTAAGTAAATGCAAAGGAATTGAAATTATTCTCCACATATCTGACCATAGTGCAATGAAACTGGAAATCAATGGCAAAAGAAACCACAAAAGCAACATAAACACCTGGAAATTAAATAAAACCCTCCTGAAAAACCAATGAAACTAAAGAGATAGTTTCTGCAATTAAATAATAATGCCAATACAACACTTTGGAATTTATGGGATAAAATGAAAGCAGTACTATGAGGATAATTTATAGTGGTGAATTCCCACATTGTATAAACAAAGTAAGCTCAAATAAATAACCTAATGTTGAACCTCAAGCTTCTAGGAAAAGAAGAAGTGCAGTGCAAACCTCAGATGAGGGAAGAAATCAATCATAAAGATCAGAACAGAAATTAATGCAATTGAGACTAAGAAAACAGTACACAGAATCAATGAATTGAAGAGTAAATTCTTTGAAAGATTAAACAAAACAGACAACCAACCTTATGCAAAATAGCCAAAGAAAAGGAAAGAAAAGACTCAGATCCATCCAATTAGGAATGAAATGGGTGAAATCACAATGGATCCTGCAGAAATCCAGAAGATCATCAGTACCTACTTCAAGAACTTGTACTCTAATAAGATAGAAAACACAAATTCCTAGATACATATGAACTATCAAAGATAAATCTAGAAGATAATAAAAATTTTAAATAATCTAATATCAGTCAAGGTAAGTGAAGAAGTAATTTAAAACAAAAAGCCCAAGTCCTGATGGATTCACTACTGACTTCCACAAGAAATTTACATAAGACCTAATGTTACTACTCCTCAAACTGTTTAATAAAATTGGGAAGGAAGCAATACTCCCAAAGTCATTCCAGTATGCAAGCATTAACACTGATATCAAAACCAGAGAAGGATCAAACCAAAAAGAACTACAGACCAATCTCCCAAATGAATACAAACACAAAAATTCTCAGTAAGATACTGCCAAATAAAGAGCAACAAATCACCTAAAATACTATACACCATGATCAAGTAGGATTCACCCACCCAGGGATGATTCAACATATACAAATCAATAAATGTAACACACCATATTAACAGAGCCAAGGGAAAAAAACTACATGATCATCTCAGACACAGAAAAAGCATTTGATAAACCCATTCATGATAAAAAAAAACCCTACAGAAAACTGAATAGGTCTTTATCTCAATCTGAAAAAAGTCATCTATGACAAATCAACAGCCAACATCATACTAAATGGTCAAAAACTGAAGGCTTTCACTCTAAAATCACAAACAGGACAAGGATGACCACTATCACCACTCCTATTCAATGTAGTTCTGGAAACATTAGCCTGAGCAATAAGAAACAAGGATCAGAAAATAAGTTAAAGTATTATTATTTCCAGATGACATGATACTCTATAATGAAGACCCCAAAAACTCCATCAAAAGACTCCAAGAATTAATAATCAAATTCAGAGTGTAGCAGGACACAAAGTCAACACTCAGAGGAAGGTGTGGTGGCACATGTCTGTAATTCCAAAACTTAGGAGGCTGAGGCAGGAGGATTGCTGTGAGTTCAAGTCCAGCCTGAACAAACCAGAATCAACACTCAAAAATTAATAGCATTCCTGTACACAAATAAAAAACTCACTGAGAGAGAAATTAGGGAAATCACACTTCACAATAGCATCAAGAAAAATGAAATACTTAGAAATCAATCTAATGAAGGAAGTAAAAGATACATTGAAAATTACAGTATTCTGAAAAAGGAGATCGAAGAGGACAGCAAAAAAATGGAAAGATGTCCCTTGTCCTTGGATAAGCAAAACCAATAGAGTGAAAATGGCCATACTTCTAAAATTGTTACACAGATTTAATGCAATCGGGATCAAAACTCCAATAACAAACCTCACAGAGAAAACAATCCTAAAATTCATTTGGAACCAGAAGAAACCTAGAATAGCAAAAACAATTCTGGGCAACAAAGGCAAGGGGGGGAGGGGATCACAACCCCTGACTTGAAACTACAAGAAAGGATGGTCTAGTCAAAGGAAAAAAATAAATAAATCAAGAGAACACAACCCTGAGAAAGACCAAAGACTTTAAAACTGCTATTTAAAAAATGTTCAGAGAACTGCCAGGTTGTGAGGACACACACCTGTAATCTCAGCACTGAGGAGGATGAGCCAGGAGGATCACCATAAGTTTGAGGCCCACCTGGGCAACAAAAGTGAGTGCAAAGCCAGCCTGCACTACACAGTGAGACCCTGCCTCAAAAAAAAAAAGAAAGAAAGACACTCAACTAGGAGAAGATGTGGTCAAAGACAAGAAAATAATTTATGAAAAAGGAAACAACTCCAAAACTATAAATAGACTTAAAAAAAATAGAAATTCCAGGGTAGAAAAGTACAATAACAAATTAAAATTCAGGACAGGAATTAAAAAGCAGATTTGAGGGCTAGGGATATAGATAGCTCAGCAGCACAAGCACTTGTCTGTCAAGCGTGAGATCGTGCGTTTGATCCCCGATACCAAAAATGAATGAATGAATAAATAAATAAATAAATAGCATATTTGAGCAGGAAGAAGACAGAATCATTAAACTTGAATATAAGACAACTAAAATAATTAAATCTGAGGAAGAGTAACAAAGCTAAGGAAAACCAAACAGCTGGTGAGACACCATCAAGTGGACCAATATACACATCATGGGGGCCTCACAAGGAAGGAGAAAGGAGCAGAGAGAGTATTTGAAGAAACAGCCAAAAATTTCCCAAATTTGGTGAAAGACTTGCCCTAAATATCCAAGAAGCCAACTGAACTCCCTGCAGGATGTAACCAAAGTGACCCAAACTTGAGCCAGATGCAGTGATGCAAGCCTGTAGACCCAGCTACTCAGGCTCAAGTGGGAGAATCACCAGGGCCAGCAGTTTCAGACCAGCCAACACCAAAGTGCTAGAGAGAGGGAGGGAGGAGAAGGAAGGGGAGAGTCCCACGCTGAGACACATTAGTCAAACCGTGAGAGCTAAAAAGTGAACCTTGAAAGCAGCAAGAGGTGACTCACATACAAATGATCCCCAATAACATTATCAGCAGATTTCTCAAAGTTTCGGCAGCTAGAAGGCATTGAGATGATTTATCAAAGTGTTGAAAGACAAAAAACAAAATTAGAAAGTCAACTAAGCACCCCACATCTGGAAAAAAGTCTTTCAAGACCATGTGACTGGGCGCTTGGGCGTTGGTCCCCTAGGACTGCGACTTTGTGCCCGGCCTCTGCTCCCTCCTGCGGGTGTCCGGGGTCCTCACCCAAGGGATGCGCAGGATTTGTAAAAAACGAAACAATAAAGCCCGGAAGCTGAGCTTTTGCCCATTTCCTCGACATGACAAGATGTGATTAAAGATTCTGGGTTGTGAGTAAATGCCAGTTCCTGACCATTTTACTCCTGATTCTCTTGACATCAGATGGGGTATTATTCAAAACAAACTGCAATTCCAACCGTATTTTCTTGCCTGAAGACTGTCAGGGAAAGGAACTTTCCAAAAAGGAAATCTCAGAGGGAAAAACTGGAAAATGAGACCAAAGTATGTCTAAAAGTCAAGTCAGAAAAATCATTTACATTAAATGAGGCAAAGAAAAATACAGTTAACACAGATGTGCTCCCTGAACATGGAGAATTACTTGATTCATACCTCATGGTGAATCCACCAGCTTCAAAAACATGAGGCATGCAAAATAACAAATTAACTCCTAATCTAATTAAACAAGATACTAAAAAAACCAGTCTACTTTGAAAACATCAACCAAGATTTAGGTGGAGGTGGTTTTCACACCTCATTTGAGAATCAAAATTCTACAACTATTACTTTGGCAACTTCAAATTCAGAAGGTATTCAATTGTCTTTGGAAACTGAAGAAGTGCTTGAAGTAACTACCAATCATCTTAATCCAAATCTTATGCATAATTCCATGGAAATCAATTCACCAGAAAGTCCATTTTTATTCAGCACAATCAACCCAGCAGTTGAAGAATTAAACACAAACAATGGATCTCTTATTGCCATTTCTGTACCAACAGAAAATTAAAAACCTGTTAATTCTTTTATATCAATCCAAAAAGAAACCAGAAATGGAAGACATAGATACTGAAGACTCCTTACATAAGGATGTAGATCATGGGGCTGAAGTCTTACAAATTGATCATTCTTACTGCAGACAAGACATAAATAAAGAACATTTGCAACAGAAAGTTTGTAAGCTACATTCCAAGATAAGTCTCCTTGAGGTACGGGAACAAAAAACTCTAGGTAGGCTGAAGTCTTTAGAAGCACTTATAAGCCAGCTAAAACTTATTAACTGGCTATCTGAAGAAAATGTCAAAATTACAGAACACCATAGAACATATAAAGTCACTATGATATAAAGATGTTTATAATTTAAAGATTTGTATGTAATGGAAAGTTTCTTAAAGTTCTCATTTTAATAAGGCTATAAAAGTGCTCTAACATCATGAACTGTATTAGTAACACTAAAGTTTGAGAGTTACTGGACTAAAATAAAGTTTTACTAGTTGATAATTTTCCAAACTAAACATACGAATGAATAAATAGAATTTGGTCATAAGATAAAAGATATGGTTGAAATAGCCCAGAATATTATCATTTTGGTTTCACCACTGATATATGACAAGTACTTTATTTATTACAATTGAATCCCAATCCCTAATCTGTAAAATAGGGGCTTTTATGAGATTTTTTTTTGAGTCAGAGTCTCACTATGTAGTCCAAACTAACCTTGAACTCAATAGCCCAGGCTGGCCTCCAGCAGAAATCCTCCTACTCAGCCTCCTAAATGCTGGGATTACAGATGTGTACTGCCACACCCAGCAAATATGTGCTTTTTGTATCTTGAAATTTTTGTTTTGTTTTGTTTTGTTTTGTTTTGTTTTGTTTTGTTTTGGAAACAAGGTCTTCCTATGTAGTTCAGACCGGTCTTGAACTCACTATGTAGCCTAGGCTGGCTTCAAACTGGTGGCAAGGCTCCTGCCTCAATCTCCCAAGTGCTGGGATTACAGACCTGTACCACCACACCCAGCTTTATTCCCCTTCTATTAAAATACTTTCATTAAAACAATTTTCTTTTTTTAACTTTATGTTCTTTATTAATACAAATTTGTCATACATATTGATCATATTCAGTATATAACAGGCTTTCTATAAGATAACATACTTACAAAATAGTAAAAGAGGGATAGGATTTATATTAGAGTATCATCAATGCTTATTTAATTTAATTTTGTATTTCTTGAACTTTTGGTGTATAATTACATATCTATAATATATAGCAAAATACTGGAATAATTTTATTTCACTTGAATTTAGCTCATGAGAGGTACTTTAAACCTGAAAGAATATATACTTCAGTATATTATACATAGCTGACCATAATACAAAGCTATTTAACACCTTTATAAAGCTATAAACCAAATTCTAATGAAATTAATTTTAAATATATATAAATGTATTGTAGAAATCAGTTTATATTTATTTCTTTATAGATATAGCTTAAAGTATATGCCTGTGTCACTTTATAAATGCAAATTATAAATTCTCACTTATGTGTATTTTATTAAAATTTATGCACAAAAAATTATAGATTAGTGATGACTTAGGAAGACAAAGTTATCCTTTTTTTTTTTATCGGTACCAGGGATCGAACTCACGACTGCCTGCTTACAAGGCAGGCGCTTATGCCGCTGAGCTAAATCCCCAGCCCCCAAAGTTATCCTCTTAAAAAAGAGGTTTCATTACATAAATATAAATACTGTTTATATCTGCATGAATTTAAGAAAAATGTATAACAGATTTGGAGTAATACAAATGTAAAAAATAGATGTTACGTATGTTCCCCAAAACTTAGAAGTCAATAAAATGTTATTGCCCCCCCAAAAAAAAAATTGCATGAGGCCAAGTGTGGCCAGGTATGGTAACCCCAGCTACTTGGGAGCCGGAGGCTGGAGGATCACAAGTTCAAGGTCAGTGTGGACAACTCAACAGGACTCTCTCAAAATAAAAGAGGCAGGTATAATACACTGATATGGTACTTATCCTAAAGCCCTGGGTTTAATCCCTTGAACCACAGAGGGCAGAAAAAGTAAGGGATAAAGACATTTGTAGATGAGCAAAAACTGAGGGAGTTTAATATCACTAGACCTGTCTTGCAAGAAATATTAAGTACAATAGGTTGAAAGAACACTAGATAGTAACTAAGAACACTAGATAGTAACTTGAAACCATATGAAGAAATAGATAGGGGCTGGGGATTTAGCTCTGCGGCATAAGCGGCTGCCTTGCAAGCGTGCAGTTGTGAGTTCAAGCCCCAGTACCAAAAAAAAAAAAAAAAGCAAAAAAAAGAAATAATTAATTATGATTAGTTATAAAAGCTACTATAATTTTAACTTGATTTTGAAACTCCACTTTTTGTTTTCTATGATTGCACAGACTAATATACAAACAAAATGTGGGGCCAGGGATTTATCTCAGTGGCATAAGCACCTGCTTTGCAAGCATGAGGTCATGAGTATGATCCCCGTTACAAACAAAAAAACCCCAAAACAAAAAACAAACAAAAAAAAACGTGTTACACATACAATGGAATATTCAGCCTTTAAAGTGTGGAAAATTCTGACATACTACAAGATGGATGAAATCTGAAGGAGCACCTAGCTGCTGGTTCAGTGGGTCCCATGTGTGCTCCTGAGCTTGAGGATATGGTTAACAAAACTGTATGCTAAGTGAAATCCTAGTCAAAAAACAGTAATTCCACTTACATGAGGTAACGAGAGTGGTGAAATTCAAAGCTAGAAGGAAGCTAGAGGAAGGAAACAGCACAGACTTGTTTAATCAGTATACTGTTTCAGTCTTAGAAGGTGAAGAGTTCTGGAGATGAGTTGGGGTTACGCAACAGTGTGAATGTACTGAAGAGTACTAAACTTACACTTAAAAATGGTTAAAACAGTTTCTCAGTTACTTTTCTCTTGTTGCGATAAAATACTCAACATCCAAAGTTAAAGGGAGAAAGATTTATTTAGCTCACAGTTTGCAAAGGTTTCAGTCCATAACTGGCTGGCTCCAAGGCAGGGGTACTGCAGAGGAGAAATAGTTCATGATAACAGAAGACAGCAACAAAAGCAAGCAGGAGAAGTAGAGACAAGACTCTTTCTGTCCCTTATATTGTATGCAGGTTACTGGCCCCAGGGTGGGTGCAGCACTCACACCCTTAATCCTAGCCAGAACTATGCCAAACCCATCAGTGGACTGATTTACTAATCACACACTCTTAATCCCAGTACCACACACTCTAGATCCAGCCACCTCTGAAAAAGCCCTATGCCTGAATGAGGTTTGGGTGGGGCCAGGCTTCTAGACACAAACCGTAACACATAGCCATACATGGTGGTGCATGCCTATAATCTCAGCGTTTAGGAGGCTGAGACAGAAGGATCTCTGTGAGTCCAAGACTAGCCTGAACTGCACAGTGAGACCTTGTCTCAAAAAAAAAGTTAACATAGTAAAACACAGGGGCTGGGGATTTAGCTCAGTGGCATAAGTGCCTGCCTTGCAAGCGCATGGTCGTGAGTTCGATCCCCGGTACAAAAAAAAAACCAAAAAATAGTAAAACACTGTCATGAACATATTACCTTGATAGTAAAAATATGGAGAAAATATTATTAGAATAGATTCATAAATTATACAGCAAGAGATTACACTGAATTGCTTTCATGACTCCTAGTTAGAGAAGGTTTCCCTGAAGACATGCTATCTAAACTGAAACCTAGAGTCATTTCTCATTTAAGCAGAAAAAGGGGAAAGCAGAGAAAAAATACACAACCAACAGTAAAAGAACCAATTCATTACACGGTTCAAGACAGATTGTGCATACTAATCTCAAAAGAAGTATCTACAAATTCAACAACAAAACAATCTTCACAATGAACTCAATTTAAATTTTTGGGGGGAGTACCAAGGATCAAACTTACAACCTCATGCTTGCCAGGTACACGCAATTTGAATTCTAATGTTTGACAATTTTCTTTGCAATTAATTCGAAAATGGGTTTAGTTTTTATGGTTTCAAAAGAATCAAAAGATAGGGGCCAGGGATATAGCTCAGTGGCTAAGTGCCTGTATGGCAAGCACAAGGTTGGGAGTTAGATCCTCAGTACTAAAAAGAAAAAAAAAAGAATCAAAAGATAGTCAACACCATTCAAAGACTGCAGAGGAGAACAAGATGCCAAGCCCTTCCTTCGAGTTGGTGCCATGTTCGGACCCCTGGGAGGGGAACCAGATGCCAGCCCTTTCCTTTGAGTCAGTTGCATTTGCAGATTGCAGGGGAGAACAAGAAGCCAACAAGAAGTCAATTCCCTCCTCAGAATCAGGTTATGTGCAGGCCTCTAGGAGAACCAGATGCTAGCCCCTTCTGGCATTAGGGCTGAGAAACAAGAGCCAATGTGCCCCATCCCCCAGCCCCATAGGTGACCAGCTGATCTGGAGAAACATAGACTGACAGGATAGCTACTGAGGTAAAATAGAATTTAATGCTTGTAGTGTTTAGTGTTTCACTGACTTTTCAGGTCTAAAGCCAGTAGTCTGATGATCTATTTAGAGGCTAACAATGATGATCTATTTAGAGGTTATTTAGAGGTAGCATCTATAGGGAATCTCCTTCTGAAGTTGGTGGCCACTGTTAATTCCCTATCATCCTGTTTTGAAGTCTTGTATTGTTTTCATTGTTTTATTTGGTTAGGTTTTATTCTGTTTGGTCTTGTTTTATTGCATCTGATGGCATGGGCAGCTATTTCAAAGATAACAAGCTGTATTATGGTAGTCATTTGGGGTTTAGTATTACCTTGTTTTGAAATCCTGTATTGCATTCATTGTTTTGTTTTTATTGGTTCTATTCTGTTCTGACTTGCTTGATTTTACTGTCTGAAAGTATGGGCAGCTATTTTGGAGACAAGAGGCATATGGTAACCACTGTTGATTTCCTATTATCTTGTTTTGAAATCCTATGTCACATTGTTTTGTTTTGATTGGCTTTATTGTTTTATTTTGCTTGGTTTTATTCTCTTTAAAATAAAAATTTAAAAAAAAATCAAAAGATAAATTATCTGTATGTGTGTGTGCCTGCTCATGTGTATGCTAGCATTCAGCCCACGAACTCAAACATGCTAAACATGTGTTATACCACTGATTTACATTGCCAGGCAAATTTAGCATTCAAGTAACTAAGGCAACACAGAACTGTCTGTAGCAATCTCACCAATGAATGGCAAGAATGCTTGAAATAAGTGGTTCAAGAATGCTTGAAATCCCACCAATGAATGGCAAGAATGCTTGAAATAAGCATAAAGAATGCATTTTCAGGAAAGTTAACCAGAAGTTATAAGCTGGAAAATTTTCAAGTAGAAATTCCAAAAGTACTTTGTATGTATGCTAAACTTAGAAAACATGGTGTGTAAAACTAGTGAAAGGTTTCATTTTGAGTTGGTATTTAGAATTCTGAATTCTTTTCATTCAGGCAAAGAATCAGGTAACTATTAAAATCCAATGTATCCTGCCAGAGTCAAACAACCAGTTTCTGATTTAAGTTGAACCACAATACTGCCTAGAAAAGCATAAGGAATGTACACCTAGAAGAGCCAAAAGAAAGATATATGTGTCCAATACACTCCTCTAAGTATATCCTTGTTACAGACAGAAATAGTCCAATTTTTCTTTATTAGTACTAGGTATTTTCCACAGCTACATTTCTGGAAAACGACTTTCAAACAACAGCCTGAAATATCTTTGCTAATCATTAAGAAATAAAACATGAAAACCATAGAAAGAAACCAAGAGGCTCAATACTAAAGAAATCCAAAGCACAGTTTTAAGAAAACTTTAATGGCTATAAAAGACAATTAAATTCCAATCTATATTTTATATAAATTTGGTCACAAAATGACAAGTTTATCAAGGCATTACTTATATCATCAAGTTCTGGACTTAGCAATGGGACCAAAAGTCCATGTTGTCTCACAGCTTATATTAAATTGAAGCAGAAAGAGTCCATAAACAATATAAATGAGGTACTTGTTAGGTGATGATAGGGTCAATGAAGCACATGGAGAGTATACAGGGCTGAAACTTTAGTAATCACAGACTGTACAATATTGAAATGAGTTCAAAGTACATCACTTGTTCAATGAGGAAAAAACTGAAAAGTTCATAAAATAAACATCACCAAAGATTAAATAATCTTTCCCTTTTTGCAGAGGCAGTCCCAGGGACTAAACTCAGGGCCTTTGCACTCAGCTGCATCCCCAATTTAAAATTCAAATTCCTAGGGCTGGGGGTTTAGTTCAGTGGCACAAGCGCCTGGAGATCATGAGTTCAACCTCCAGTACCAAAAAAATAAAAAATAAAAATAAAAGTTTCAGAAAAAGTTGTACTGCTGTATTAGTACATGTTTGCATTACATAACGGCTACATTCGAGTCACTCAGTTGCCCACTCTGGGCTTGAATTTGTAATCTTTCTGCCTTAGCTTCCCAGAACACAGGTGTATGCCACCAGGCCTGGCTCTGAGGATAGTACTTTTTATTTTATAATTTCAAAATGAGTTTGTGAAATTACAGTGAAAAAGATTTTCAAGTCCAAAGAATTGCCAAGTGCTGCTAATTATTAAAACTGATCTTGGGCCTCAAGATCTAGATCATTCCCATGGGAGAATGAGAAGTCCCTGTGCTCCTCAGGGGTAACTTTGGCAATATCTGGTAACATCTGATTATAATAATCCTGGAGGTGCTACTGGCAACCAGTGGGTAGGGCAGAACCTCCTACAATCCACAAGACAGCCCTCGCAACAGAGAATCATATGGTCCAAGTATCCATTGTGTTGAGGTTGCAAACTCTAGAGCAGTGTGGCTAACCTATGGCATGGGTGCTATCTGCTTTTTAAGACAAAAGATGTTAATGTAGAGTTGATTTTTCTAAATTAAAACCTCAGTTCACTGTAGCACTGGCTCGCTGCGATAAGTAAGTGGGTTTTGGTTTGCAGTTTGGCACTTGGTCTCCAAAAGGTTCAGCATGGTGCTCTACGGATATAAGAAATAATCATGAGAATGTGGTGAGCTTTTTCTTACGGAAATGTGCACTACCACAGTAAGAACCTGAATGGAACAAGAAAAAAGTGAACCAGCATGTTTCAACTTTGCCTGAAAAGAATAAGGAGTAAAGATGATGGAGAGATAAAACGCCTAGAGCAGTGGGGTGGGAGCACATTAACAGGCAGCCTCCCCACAGGACCTAGATGCTGTGCTTATCCTCTACTTGAATTAAATTTTTGTTACCATGCATTAAACCAACTTAATGTGACGCTACCACACTCTGTAATTTCACAGGGTCGTACTGTCTTCTGCAAGAAATTTACGTTCAGACAGTGTGATCCAGTGGGAAAGCCATTAGGTACCGGGACTAGTCTGGGAGGCTCCCTCTGTGAAGGCAGACGAAGGGACCACGCGGTCTCTGAAACGGTTCCCCGGTACTGCTATATGCTTCTACAGTTCATCTGACTGACTTCCAGAAAAAGCCCACAGTCTCGCATTTTCATCCTTGCATATGTAGTTCCCGCGCCTGAAACAGTTCCTTCCTTCTCGTTTTGCAAAATTCTATTTATCCTATCTCAACTTTTAAAAAAATCAATGTTAAATTACGTACACCACAAGGCGGATCACGCGCGTTTCCGTGCGGCGGCCGCGCGCTCCCGGAGCCTTCCTGCAGCCCCGACCCCGGCTGCGGCCTGGCCTTCCGCCTCGCACCGGGCCGCAGGTCGGCCGAAGACGCCCCCGTGCTGGCCCGCCCGGCCGCAGAACCCAGGGGCCCAGCCGAGAAAGGGCGCCCCGGCCACCACTCACTGCTGCACCCCCACTGGTGCCCCGAACAGAGAGCGTGAACCAAACGAAAGCCCCCACAGCGGACCGAAAGCCCCAGAGTCGCCACGCCAACCTCGCGGGGCCGGGCCGCACTCACCACACGCGCGTGCGCAGCTGCCCAGACGCGGAACCGCGAGTGCGCAGGCGCAGGACCCGAGGCGGCGCGGGCGCGTTTGCTCTGGGACCCGGGCGAGCGTTTCGCCCGGCCAGCACTACTTCTCCGTGGGGTGAGGGCTGGGGCGCCGCTGAGCATAGGGCTCCTCCAGGACGAGAGGGCTCAGTTACCAAGCTTTGGAGTGCGGGAGTCTCCTAGAGATGATTTCTGGGTTCTTTCTGTCTGGGACAAAGAGCTGAACAAAACAAGTGTAAACTGGCACTTTCACATTTATTTAAGGTAAGGAAAAACAAGCTCTGCAAAATGAGTTTGGGCCAAGTGAAAGCAGGAAAAAAGGGAGGAGAAAAAACACTACAGAGCAGGGTGGGCTAGCATGAAGAGACGAAGAGACGGGACAGCAAATGCTTGGGGGTGACTGTCCCGCTTTCATATTTCCCACTGTGGCATCACCTCCAGGTCATCCTATCAACCTGCTTGAATTTTGCCAGAAGTCCTCCAACAGGGATTCAAGAGTCGCTCTGTGCATGTGTCCTTAGACAACAGATGGCGCCTACTTCTGCCGTCCACTGCTAGCCATGCCCTGCCTTAATGCCTGGTTTCCCCCTGAGGGAGACATGTCCCCTTAATTCTCTGAGGGGTGCTGAGGGAATATAGCTACTTCTGACTGGGAGGGGCTGAAGGCCCTACCCGTGGCTCACTGCCTGGGTTCAAGAGGGAAAAAACTGTTAGGAGACAATGAGAAAAAGAATTAGTAACTGTTGAGCTGTCTGAAGGGAGAAACACTACGGAGTTGGGGAAGTAGAGCCCAAATAATATGAGGTCAGACTTCCACACCTCCTGTGGAAAAGTGTATGTCAAAAGGGATATCAGATAAATTATGGAGACTGAGAACTATGGTCTTAGGGAAATGTCATTTACTTACCTATAGCAGTACTGAAGTCTTGCTTTTTGAAGATTAATTTCAGGTCTTCCAGAGGTTCACATGAATAGCTTTCTCTTTTTTGTTTTGTTTTGTTTTGTTTTGTTTTGATCTTCTTTTTTCTCCTCCTCCTCTTCTTCTTCTGCCTCTTTCTCCTCCTCCTCCTCTTCTTCTTTGGAGGATGGTGTTGAGACAGTATCTTACTATGTAGTTCAGGCTGGCCTTGAAGTCACTATGCAGTGTAGCCCAAGCTGACCTCAAACTCATGGCAATCTCCTGCTTCAGCCTCCTGAGTGCTGGGAATACAAGCATGTGCCACCATGAATGGCTTTTTCCTTTTGGATGGTCTGCAGACAGATCAAGTGGGGCTTGCTTTATCTTAACAAGCTGAATTCAGTTATCTATCTTAGCCACCTTTACTGCAGTGAATGTGTTACGACTCACCAAAAACGACTCACCAAAAACAGGCCCTTCCCTTTTGGTTTTAATTGGTCTGGAGTTTTCTTTGTTCTAAGTTTTAATAAACATTTGGTGAGCAGACCCCTGGGCCAGGAGTTGACAGGACTCTGTCCCTATACAGTTGAACAGCCTATTACACTTGGCCTAGATTATTAAAATATTTTAAGAGTCTCATGGTCTCTGGGTCTACTCACATATCAGAAGATAGAAACGGTCTCCCATGTAACATCTCAAATAGAGTCATATTTAGCCCAGTTTTGGGGGTATTTCAAACACTCATAAGGAGTATTGGTAGTAATTGCAGCCTCGACTGAGACACATTCTGGCAAAAGTTTGCCAGGCCTAGCTTTAGGGTCTGGTTGGCTCTATTGGCCTTTCCAGAAGACTGAGGTCTCCATGTAGACTGGAGATGGTACTTTATTCCTAAAGACTTTACTACTCACTGAGTTAATTTAAGAAGTGAAAATAAAAAGTGCCATTGTCACTCTGAAGGGACTGGGTAGTCCAAACCAGGGAATAGTTTCTTTCTTCCTTTTTTTTTTTTTCTATTTTTTTTTGGAGGGTGATTTCTTTAGGGAACAACTTTACTACCTTTATAACCTTTTCTGAATGGGTAGGCCTCAATCCAACCCATAAAGATGTCAATTACAACCAACTATCTGTTTAAATCCCCCCACATGGTAGCATATGAGTAAAGTTTAATTGTCAAACCAGAAAGCACAGCCCAGCAAAATGTTTAAAATGTGAATCTGACCAGAAAGAGAGCTTCAGTAAAGCCATGGACTGCCAAGATAGAGTTGAGGAAATCTTAACTGCTAAGAAGGAACTAGAGAATACAAAAGATGACCTGAGGGCATCATAAGCAGCAGCAAGTTTCCAACCTTTGCAGCCTCAGAACTACAAAAATGGTGCTGACCCACCACAGCCCTGTCTTCTAGATCTGACACTATGTCCTTACACTAGTGGATTTTGCTTCCAGGGTTGGAGAAGAATCACTTTTCCCCAGATTTTTTTTTTTTTTTTCTTTTTAAGATAGGGTCTTACTGTGCTGAGAGTATAGCTCAGTGGCACAGTGCCTGCCTGGCAAACTTGAAGTCCTAAATTCAATCCCTAGTTTAAAAAAAAAAATAGGATCTTACTGTGTAGTTCAGGCTGGCCTGGAACTCATGTTGATCCTCCTGCCCCCACCTTCTGAGTGCTTGGATTACAAATGTGTCACCATACCCAACTCAATAAAACTTTTCATAGGGATTTTCTTTTGAAACTTTTGTTTATATGGGTTCTAATTTTCTCTGCTGGGCATTTATGGTTTACACCTTTTATTTAGCTCTAGTTTTTATCAGTGTCTTCTCTAAACTTGCTGATCATTTGTTTTGTTAGGATCATTTGCTCTTTAAATTATCTCTGCTTTGAATTCACCAAATATCTTATTGATCTGTTTTGTTACGTACATCATCACCATTTCAGATATTTTGGCTGTGTGGCTTTCGATTTCTTCCCCCTCTCTATCCCCTGAATTTGCTTTGGGGGAGTTGGGAGCTTATATAGTAGACATTTGGTTTTCTTACTTTAAATTTTTTCTTTGTGTTTTCTGTGCTGAGACTTGCAAATTGCTTATGGTGGGTAGCTTTATTGCTAGTATCAATACTTCCACAAGTATGACTGTCCCATCAGGTGGCTGTCACGGCTTCTCAGGGGGTCTGTGATTATACTAATGCAAAGAAAGGCATTGAGTTAGCAGGCCAGATGTTACCATATTATAGTTTAAAAGTCTCGGTACAGCTAACTTTGATAGAGTAGTTGTAAATGCACATTATATACACTAGCAATGGACTACTTGTAAGATTTTCATATTAAAATCTAAAGAATTAATTACCAATAAACTGTTAACCTATGAAGAAATGTTAGGAATGCAAATTACTTGCAAAAACATTTGCTTCAGCCAGGCGTGGTGGCACACTGCTGTAATCCCAGCACTTGGGAGGCTGAAGCAGGAGAATTGTTTGCAAGTTCAAAACCAGCCTGGACTACAAAGTGAGCCCAAGGCCTGGCTGAACTGCACAGCGAGACTCTCTCAAAAAGACCAAAAACAAACAAACAAACAAACAAATTGCTTCATAAAAGTTTATTTGGGATCAGCAAGAAATGCATGCAAGCAATGTAAAGAATGTTACTGAAAATTATCTGAAACAATGGGCGCCACTGTGGCAGCAGAAAATGCCCCATGCTTCACAAAACAGCTGCCTTTCGGCCCGCAGGAGAGAGACCCTGGTGCGTCCAGACCTGCACCATGCGGTTGACTCAGGGTGCCAGAACAAGGAGCTCCTTCCCACTCTGGGGGGCAGCTGTGAGCCTGCCAGCACGCAGGCTGAGAATCAGACATCTCATGTCCTCTGTCCCCCATCCCGTGTCCCCCTTCTCCCTCGCTCCTGCTTAGCAAGTGGCAGCCAGTGAACTACACATCTTGTGAAAAGATTGGCTATGTTATTTAATATGAGCCCCTCGTATGCAAAGATATGGACAACCATTTGGAAGAAAACAAGAGATATGACAGATAGTGAAGATCTCTGGTTGTTTAGCTTTGAAGTTTATGCTTTTTTTTTTTTTTTTTTGGTACCGGGGATCAAACTCATGACCTCGAGCTTGCCAGGCAGGTGCTTAAGCCACTGAGCTAAGTCCCCAGAGAAATTTATGCTTTCTTACATCCCGTTCTGTTCTATTTTGTTGTGTTTAATTTTACCCCCTTTAAAATAAAATTTAAAAAAAACTGCCTTTATGTATAAAACATTTTGAAGAAATTTATGAATATAAAATTTTATTTTTAAAAAATTTAATGAAATTTATAATTTTTGAATCTTATAAACAGCATTTGGTTGGCATGGCCCCAGCCTAAATTTAAACCGAAACCTAATCCTAACCCAAATTGTAACCTGGTGGAAACCTAATCCTAGGTCTACCCCTAATCCTAGCACTGCCCCTAACCCTGTGTAATTTATCAGGAGAGAGTATGTTGAAGCAAACTCTTTGGATGAAACAATGGATCCTTTTAAGCACTCAAAGTTTCCACTGCTTAACAGCATATAAGATGCTGTTAAGACACCTTTATGTGTCTCACTGTATGCTATTTTTATAATGGACGTGATCACAGACATCACAGAGCTCCAACTATTATACCTCAGTATTTGCCAACCGCTCAGAAAGCAACACAGTAATACATGAAGATTAGTATTTTCCTAGTGAAACCTGTGCACTGTAATTTAAACTTCTTTGTAAGAAATTATTTTCATAAATCATAAGAATATCATGGAAAATTATTTGTGTATTTAAACCGAAACTGAAAGATGCTTCAAATTTTAATTCAGGATTTTTTTGTGTATATTAAACAGATTTTTGTTCACCTTGCTATTTTTTGGTTTTGCCTTGTTTTGCTTTTGAGACAAGGTCTCACATAGTACTCCAGATTGGCCTTGAACTTACCATATAGTCTAGGCTGGCCTCGAACTCACTGCCAACCTCCTGCCTCAGCCCCCCAATGCTAGGATTCCAGGTGTGCACCACAAGGCCCAGCCATCTCGCTACTTTTGAGAAATTGTCCAAAAAAAGAGAAATGGATCTAAAAAAATGTCTTAAATCTCAATACCCACTTCCCCTCTGTTGTTGTTCAGGTTAGCGTAGAACTCCTGGGCCCCCACCTCAGCTTCCTGAGTAGCTGGCACTATAGCACACACCATGCTTGCACTTAAAAAAAAATCAGTCAGTCTATCTATCTATCATCTATCTATCACCTATCTATCCTCCTATATTACAAAAGCACAGGATCATGTTTTTCTTCGAGTCCTTTATCACCAGATGATTGAAATAATCCTAAGCGCAATTGCAAAAGATAGTCCCTAGAATTCTAGTCTAAGATACTTTGAGAAAAAACTATTAAATAAGAAAAACGAATAAAATTTTCTAAGCCTCACAACATACATTGCTGTTTTAAGTAAGTCTCTAGTGGCTGGGGATTTAGCTCAGTGGCATAAGGGCCTGCCTGGCAAGCACAGTTATAAGTTTGATCCCTGGTACCAAAAAAATAAGTAAATAAACCTTTAATTTGACACACTAAAGAAACTTGTTTATTTTTCAAAACTATTTGATAATAGGCTAAGTTATAAAAACTAGTGATGCATGGTTTTCACTATGGAAATCACTTACGACTGCTGTAGGAATAAAAAATACATATTTTGCAGAAAGTTAAAGGGTAGTCTTTGGCAATGATGAACTGCCATACAGTTTTATTTTATTTTATTTTATTATTTTATTTTTATTTTTCTGCCAGTTTTAGAGACTGCCAGACTACAACCCAAAACCGACTTATTTTCACAAAGTGCCAACACTACAGTTAAACCTGAATACTGAGATTTTAGTTTAGAAAAAAACAACTGCATTAATATACTTTGTCTTAAAAGACAAACAAGTAATACACGTGCCATAGGTTTGCCACTACTGGTCTGTGGTTTCAGTGAGTCTTCTCCAAAACTGAGACATTGCCAATGTGACAGTGCCAAGAGGGTGGGTGGAGAGAGGCCATCAGGCTAAGGAGACCTCCCAGGAATGGGATTAGGTCCCCTTCACAGGGGCTTAATGAAGGAGTCGACTCTCTTGTTCTTCCGCCTCGAGGCAAAAAAACTCAGGGAGAAGGCCTTCACACCCATGCTTCCATCATGGACTTCGGCCACCAGCACTGAGAAATATAGGCTGTTTTGCATAAATTACCCAGTCTCAAATAATACAGTTACAACAGCACAAATGAACTAAAGTTGACTTAAATAGGTCAGTTTTCTCAGTTGAAAGAAAAAAGGACTAAACAGTATGGCAAACCATTGTGGTGGTGGTAGCTAGGGCTATAGGACCACACTGTATTGAACACATGGCAGTATTTTAAAATAATTATCAGTTATTAGACTTTTTAGAATATACCTAATAATGTAAAATGTGTCATGAGGAAATAAAATGGAATTTATTAAGTGTTTACTATTATATTTTATCCATCAATGTGTTTTAAAATTTGTTTTAGGGAAGATTTATATCATGAAATACAGAATGGACCTGTAGAAAGTAATACAATTTTCTGGGTTGGGGATTTAGCTCAGTGGCTTAAGTGCTTGCCTGGTAAGGGCAAAGTCAAGTTTGATCCCCAGTACCAAAAAAAAAAATTTTTTTTTTTCGAGTGGCTTAGGGACTCAAGGCAGGTCCCTTTGTCTAGACTCTACCCGTTCAAACAGGCTTAGCAGGCTGGCTCTCAGAAAGGACCATCCAGGGCAGTGCAGTTATGAGAAAGTATAGAAATGAGAAGCTCCACCACTAGGAGTATCTGAACCCTAACCTAGCAAAGGAGGCAGAAGTGAACAGTATTAAAACTTCCACGTTTTAACAGCTACTATGGGAATAAAGATACACATTAGTGACTTCCATTCATCAACTCTGGGCAACACTGATGACTGAACTTTAGTTAACTTTTATGTTGGATGTTAAAAATAATTTACACAGAAAGGACTCAGAAGGCTGTTGTTTCACGTGCTAAAATTGAGACAGAATGCTGCCACTCATGTGGTAACTTCCCAGAAAGGCTTCTCTCATTAATCTCACCAAACATGCCCTTTGCTTCCACTTAATTTTTTAATAAAGTTTAACTGAACTGCCACTTGAGAATGCACAAGACCCAATCTGGGAGCCTGTGTTTTTAAAAAAGTGAACAAAATCATTCCATAAAATAATCAGCAGGTCAAAGGCATCAGTCACAAATCATTTGATATAATTGGTTGCAGTTTTGGACAGCACCATTATTTTGAAGAATTTTTTTTTTTTTTTTTTTGCAGTACTGGAGATCAAACTCACGACCTCACGGTTGCCAGGCAGGCGCTTATGCCACTGAGCTAAATCCCCAGCCCCAAGACTGTCCTTTTGAAACCAGATTTTTATTGTATGTGCTGCTGAAGTGAGCACTGAAACCAGATTTTTATATTTAGGACTTTAAAAATCATCTATATTTCTCAAATGACAGATGCACCTGTGCTTAATAAAGGCTCCACCTTTAGTAATGAGAGAAGAAACAAAATTTCAAAACACTACACTTACTCAACTTTTCTATATTTAGAGTAGAATCGAGTCATATAAACTTATGAAAAATAAATCAATATTCAAGTAAATTCAGATTAAAAATTAATGTATTTTAAAATGCACTGTTAAAATTAACTTTTCACTTCATATGTTTTACAAGATTTAACGTTGGGAGAAAGGTGAAAGTCTGACTAGCACACAGCAGAATGTTAATATTCCACTTCCCCTTTAAGATCAAAAAGAATGGTATTAATATTTACTAAAACTTATGTCCCAAACCTGATGATTTAGCTAGTAAACCTGAACATGTTTCTAAAATGTGGGATGAGATAAATATTAAAGGACATAAAATTTTTTAAATTTTTCTTCTGAATACCACATCTTATAAGGCTTGGGGGTTCTCTCAGAAAGTAACCCAAATCTTGATTTCATCCACACATATCTTTTAGTTATTTTAGGACAGTGCAATGTTCCCAGTGTCGATAACCCTATGATTGTAAATGAAATAGCACCAGAACAATATGTCTCATAAAATAGGCTATGTAAGTACCATGAACAAATCACACATGGTCCAAGCAAAATGTAATAAAATATTTAGTGAAAAGACACATTTCAACTCCCATGTATGGATTTTAAAAATACAAATAAAAATTTATCAGTTTGATATTCAGCTTGTAAGAGGCTCAACACACATCCTTATTTCCTAAAATGATATTGCAGCATCTCTTGGAACTTTATAACTTTATTAGTTATGTTAATAGAGGTAAATATTTAAACAGTACACTCATCCCTGGGTCTCTTAAAAAAACTGAAAAGTCTTAGTGTAAGTTTCAAATTTTAATATTTATAAATTTTAAAAATTTACATGCACTGAATGGTAGCAGTGCTAACATTTTGTGACCATTAAACCACAAACTCACTGCGTAGAGAGCTTCTTTGTACAATCAAATCACAATACGAATTTTTGCAATCTGTCATAGTAATTTTGTGGTAGAAGACTCCACACCAGGCAGCCTGGGCTCAGAGCACACTTGAGGTCAGATCCCCAGTAGGTACATAGTGCAGATGTGGTGCTGAACTTCAGACTAGGAACGTCAGCTGTGAGTACACACCTGGCAGTGCCCAACAGCCAAGAGGCCTCAGACACAGACTCGGGAAGCCTGGCGACAGGTGAAGAGAAAGCCACAGGGGCGAGAAGGGGAGATGGCATGGGAAGGAGCCTCTCTGAAGGTATAACGCACGAGCTACACCTCCCAGTTCAGGGATCTCTGCGGAGCTGGTTCGGGGTGTTTGGTCTTTACAAAGACTTCTACATAGAGCACTACAGACCAGAAACAGATTTCTTCACTAAGTGCTCTTTAAAATAGAAATGGATGCGCATAATTAAGCTTCTATCTTCACCTGAACCAAATATATTCTTTGGTTAAATATGTCATGGGTTCCCATTATCGTCAATGAGGCATATATCACATTATTTACACCTAAATTGAAATGTTTGAAGTTCAACTTGAACCGTGGCACTGCAAATCAATTTAAGCTTAGCAATATGCCTAATTTGGACATTTTTGAATTTTAGAAAAATTTTAAAGAATTCTTAAATGAAGTATATTCAGAATAGTTACCAAGTCTGAGAATTCACTTATATTTAAAAATAATTTAAAACATTATTATATCTTCAAATCATCTATGTTGTTTTGTAGCAAATTTTACAGAAACTTTTGTTGAAACCTCATATTCAAAACAGTTCCTCACTCTCTGGCTTAAAAACAAAACCAAACCCTAAGAAGTACTGAGGTTCCTTCTGCCTTAAAAGGTTAATGTTCTATTCAGGAACCAATGATGACAATTACCTGTCAGAGACAATCAACTTAGTTGTCTAGTGACAACTACCTCTAGTGACAGAGGTGGCAAACAGAACATAAGTAAAATTATAATACAGAAAAATAGTATTTTCAAGGTTGAATCAACACTGTACACCAGGAGACTGAAACTTGATATCCTTGAAGCTCACAGCTAGTTTCCTTTCAATATTTGAGAGGTACACAGAAGCATTAACAGAAATGGGAAACTTGGTGATGTCAGAATAAAGACTTGACATTGCAATGAAAAGAGAAAAATCCAACCATTAAGGGGAGAGTTAAATGATGCTGACAAGGGGGGAAATTATATAGATACATGGATTTGAAATGAATTGTGGAAAAATACTAACCATCACATCTGAACAAAGTAATGCAATATAATTAGGTACAGAGCTTATAATAAAGTAAGATTGAATTCTTAAAATTAGCTTAAGGAATTGCAAAGTTTACATAAAATGTCACATTGTATGTACATCAACAAAAATCCAACAGAGCAATGTTAACAGGCTGCTGCCTTCTTCCAACAGTGAGAGAAGCCAGCGGAGAGACCCATGTAACTGCTGAAAAGGACACTGTGACAACACAGCCAAGTCAGTGTCGCTGTCTAGGCAGTCACTCACCCAGCGCGAGGACCCTGAAATCAAACCACCCCTTTCAACATCGATGCAAGAACAGTTACAGGTGCTGCCACATTAACACGAACTGTGAGCATAGAGTCTTTAGTGATTACACACTGGGAAACAAACAGGTCAAGGAACATAAAATGAGACATAAATAAAACAAAGGATGCATAGAAAACTAGAGATGAAAGAGTACTGTGCGAACAACAAAGAGTTTGAAAAATCAAAGACCTGACAGTGTCCTTTTAGCATATATAAAAAGGCCACAAATAATGTTTTTAAAAATCTTTTAACAACTTAACAGTCAGTTTTAACTGGAAAAACCAATTTATTAGAATCAAGCCAGTGTTCTCAAAATTCACTGGACCAAAGTTAATGAAAATAAAAAAAATTTGAAGAGCTAATAAACAAAGCTAAGACAAAACTGGATAAAATAAGAGAAGACACAAAAAATAACCAATCAGGCAAACAAAACCATAAACACCCTGAAGAATCTAAATGGTGCAATTAAGTGGCACCCCATGACCTATAATATGGTGCTCTCTCCTCTTCTCCCCTCTGGTTTGCCACTAACTGACATTCCGGTCATCTCTTCAGCAATATTTGGTCCAATCTGAAGTAAATACTGTCTTCAACAAAACTGGTCTAATAAAATTTCAGTGCTGTAATAGGATCTGGGCAGATTTAGCAAATATATTTCATGGAGAGAAGTTGTTGAATATGGAGGCCTCCTGACTACCAAGGCCTTCTTTCTCCACTCATTTTTACTTGTAATAATAACCTGATTATAGCTGTGTCCTGGCCAGTGCACTTATCCACTCAAGCTGTGTGTCTCAGGGACTATACTTATCACATGTACACAGACACATATACCTCACAATTGCTGCAAAAGCTTGAGGGAGCTCTGAAGCACAAAATATCAGGAACAACAAAAAGTGATCACTGCTGCCTATCATTTCAAGTTCTTTAAGGAAAAAGTCTAAAAAGAAATGGATCAAAGTACTTTTCAAAATACAAAGATATGTATTTCATGAAAAGTGATACTGGTGTTCTTCAAAGTCCTTTAAGATGTTCAGGCTCCATATTTATTGTCACTCAATGGTGATAAAAATTAAAAGAAATGATTCTCAAAAAGTGACTGCTATAGGCCTGGCATTTACTCCTATCTTACGTCACATGCACAGGGTAGATGTATTCAGATGCTCCAGCTTTGTTAACTCTAACTGTTATAGCACAGAGTTAGACAAAGCTCTGCAGAGCACCCTATGTGAAGATGCATATGCTATGTGCAATCCAGATACACAACAGCTCAAGGGCTGGTGTGGCAGACAGGGTCGAGCAGTGTGGAAGGGGATGTCTGACCTCTGCAGCAGAGTTCAGATGCACCTGTGCTGGAGTCCTTGACCTCGTTGTGCTGTGGCACTCCAGGACTGCACTGGATAGTTTTCTATGCCTGCAGTTTATAAATCAGCTTTTGATTCCATAATCTAAGCTGGCACAAAGAATTAAGGGGATCATGGCAGCAGTATAAAAATCCTGATTAGAAAGATTGAGCTAGAGAATTTCAAGTAAAAATTTTAACTTCTAAAATTAAATTTGTGTGGCTCCCATGACATGAGGGTAACTCCCACTTTAACATAATTATTGCCCCTAATGCCCCAATGTGCAATAGTCTGTGTGAATCAGAATTCACATCCTTAAAAAGTTATTGCTTAAGCAAGCCATTCAGAGTAGATATGGGCTGTGTAGCTAGACTGAAACGCGCTCATACAGTTAACTACACAGGAATGCGCTTTTCATCTCACTTGTAAACTCACATAAATACATGATCTAAAGGGGCAACAGGTTCATAGCAGCTAACACCCTAAGCCAACTCTGAAGCTTCAAAACTTGATACATTTCTTACTAAAACAAATCTGTTATTATTTTTTTTTAATTTCCCTCCTAAAATTAAGGCAATGAAATGGCTACAGTTCCTAAAGTTCTGTTTATGGAACAAAAATATACACGTGTTTTCCTCAAGTTTAGGCATCAGAGTATGATTAGAGATGTGTACTAATTACACAAAACCTGCAACACCAGGATGGAAAGAGGAAGGGGTGGAGGAGGAGAGACAGAGTGTGGAGAGAGGGAGGAAGGAAGGGTATAAACTAAAAAGAAGCTAACAAACACTTGGTGACAACTTCTTCCTGCTAAATGACAAACCTAATTATTAGGGAGGAAAAACTGCAAAGCACAAAACCTCTTAAGGTTTTCCAATGTCTCTTGCATTGACTCAAAAGTTACAGGGTGATGGAGGGGAGGGACTAAAATAGACTCCAGGGTCCAACAACCAGAGGTTCTGACTGTAGGTCTATGATGGCGCCCAAGAATCGACTTTTAAAATTAGCTCCTCAAGGGACAAAGGTGGTCTGTGGGCAACATTTTGAGAAACATTGCCTAGTACATGACCACCTAATATTTAACAGCAAAAGTTCTAAACTTTGGCTAGCCATCTAAGTTTTGATCAAAGGGGAAAAGGCATAGAATATGTGCCCATATCTATTTGCACATACATGAAATTGCATCTGGAAATTTTCAAATCACCATTCAAAATCTAGAAGACAATGTCTATGGCAGATCGTGGCTAACACCTAACAGCAGAAGCTGATTCAAAGTTGACCTCTCCTGTTTCATTGCATGTGTGTCAAAGTTTGAGGCTTTCCAAAATCCAAAATGGCCAAATGAACTGAGGAACAGGACAAGACTCAAGTCAACTTTCAGCAATTCAGTGCACTCTGTGGAAAGGATCTAAATTAAGCATAGAGTTTGGTTGTTTATTTTACACAAAGGAGACCACCAACATTAGCCATAAATTCTTCTAAACTTTTTAGGAAGGCCATCTTCTGCTTCCGATCCAGCGTAGGAGGAGTGCTGCTTGCAGTGAGTTTATTGAAGGCATCTGCTAATCTCTGGTAAATTACTGGGTCTTGCTGACTTGACAGCAATGTCTCCACCAGTTCAGAATATTCAGCCTGTGGAAGAGATAAGGTGCCCGTAAGACTGTGCCTCACACGCATTACTGTAGGGGCAGAGGCTGACAATCCTTTTTATATTTACTATCTACTCCAGGTAATCTCATCTTTTCTATGGACTAATTCATACTGTTAGGAAATATATACTATTTAAGGAGAAGGATTTTTTTTTTTTTTGGTACCAAGGATCTAACTCATGACCTTGTGCTTGCCAGGCAGGCACTTATGCCACTGAGCTAAACCCCTGGCCCTAGATACTATTTAAATGCCCCACAAGGAATGTAAACATTATATAATACAAACATGTACTAAAAAATTTTTTTTTAAAAACCCCACATTCTTCCTCTTTTTTGAGACAAAGTCTTGCTATGTAACTTGGGTGGGCCTTGAACTCGATAAACAGCCCAGGTTGACCTCAGTTTGATCCTCCTGCTTCAATCTCCTGAGCGCTGAGACTACAAACCTGTGCCACCACATTCAGTTACACTATACATATTTTTTTTTCATTTTATATATAATTTAAGTCGATAACATGATTTTGAGTATTTCTCCAGAGGTCTGAGAGACACTCCTTTATCCAGTCCTGAGGATAGCAATATTTGGGAAGAGGGGAACGGAGGAAGGGTGTTTTAAGCTTCCAAAGAGTGGAGGCAGAGTACTTTGAGAGTTCATGCCAGCACTGTCCAGTGGCCCTTGGAGAAAGAGTGAAAAAAGGACCCGTAGATGTAATGGCAGTGATACATATAAGGACAAGATACACTATCTTCCTAGGAAGCAAGAGGGGATTAAATGACAGAGAAAGGCCATTCATCTGACTGGAGAGAACCTGCAAAAAAAAGTAGATGTCAGAGCAGAGTTCGAGAATGAAATCTTAGAACACAGAGGTCACAGAAGTCTAGAGGAAGCAGGGCTTTAAATATATGGACCTCCTCAACTCCTATCATGTTTAAAAAGGGAAATAAAACACAAAGCTTCTCTAGCCAACCATTTGGCTATGTTAGGAAGCATATATAAGCATGCAAGGGGAAGACAGGAAACTGAGGCAGCACATGACCCAATACTGTATACACTGAATGGGCAGAATAATGAAGGTAAGCTAGCATAATTTTGCTTTTATCACATGAACCCTGTATCAGTGATATTTCAGAATTATAAAGTGAAAATAGAAAGCTGCTTTCTATAATAATACACAAAATAATGTGTTGTCCCATAATGTGTTGTTCTTTATGCTTTCTGAAAGCAAACTCCACCTGGTCCCCAATCTTGTGTATTTTGTCTCCTTCATAAATCTGAGTTCCTCAAAGACAGGAACTATAAATTCATTACTCACTGATGTTTACGCTCCTGGTTCTCTAAGAATAAGCTTTCGGGTGGTAACTGGGATGGTTGATAATAGAGGAGAAAGGAAAAATGAATGCTTTTGAGAAGATAAACATGTAATAAGAGCCAAGAGCTAAAAGGAAGCTACAAACTACCACCTTGCTGAGTCAGAGATCAATTAAGAACAGGGGAGGGGATAACCTATCATCTCTCTGAATAGCAGAGAAGGATGTAGAGAAGGTGTCCAGTACCTGGTGCAAACACACCAATGTGTAGAAAGCTTCACCCGCTGCAGTGGTCATCTCCGTGTTGTGCTTTTGCAAAACCAGCATATCAAAAACCAACTGAAATTAAATAATAAACTTTAAATAAATAACTTTAAATAAAAATATAGAATGATCAGAAAACCCTCCAGCCTTTCCCCAGTTTAAAACAGAAAACAAGGAAAAAGTTATACTCTATTGAATCAACTGAAAATCAAGCAAAATGTTTTTTTTAAAATCCAAGGATAACTTGCAGATGTTACTATTTTGGTATCTGAATAAACAATTACCAAAAACCTCAAAGATATAGGGGTAGGAAGAGAATTCATGAACAAGAACCAAAGTACACGGGAAGTACTTCCCAGAATCAATAACTGGGACCACATCTTATTAAAGAGTTTCTGCATGTCCAAAGAGGTTTCCAGCAGAGTGAAAAGAAAACCCACAAATTGGGAAAAAATCTTCATGGACAGCGCCTCAGACAAAGGA